>VUQR01005905.1:32542-47831 GCA_015108515.1 Hemichromis elongatus
TATATTTATGAACTCCTGTGTGAGTTCCTGTGTCATTTTCTTCATTTTTGATAAAAGTCAAACTTCAATATTATATTATGGTTAGGTTGCTCAGGTTGTATTAAATTACCTTCCTGATAGATAAGGAATGTTGACACCATGAGTGAAGTGAGTTTAAATAAAATCAAAACTTGTTTACACAGTTTGGCCCTGCTTATGTAATAGTGAAATCAACAACAGTAGGACTAATAAACGCTGAGTTTAGCAAACATAAATACAGAAGAAAATCACATTTTCTCAGATTAAGTTAGTTTCATTAAGTAAAACATATTTTTGCCTCCTTTGTTGAGCTTTGTTAACGTTTAACTTTTTCTGGCTTACAGTTTAGAGAAAAATAACCACCTTGCGTTCCACCATTAAGATTATCAGCAGAAGAAGAAAGATTGATTTCAGCCACTTGTGGAAAAAAAGCGAAAACATATGTTCATTGAAATGCATGAACTGATATCATTAGCTTTCATAATGGCTGTGTGGGTGTGAGCAGATTGTACTTGCGTGACATCTCCCTCGTTCTTCGGTTTAGTTAGCTCGTGGCACCTGTTAAGGTGGACCACCCTCCACCTTCCAGTACAATTACGCCAACCTCGTGTTATGTCATTCAGTCATTACGACAAGCAGAGCGGAGGGAGCCCTTTGTGGTTGTCTTTGTTATCATTCCAAGCCAAATGTATCAGAATGTATATATCAAACGGCTACACCAAAACTGAACCCCTCACTGACAAATTATTGACACTGATTTAGTGACATGACCTTTTGTGATTTTCTGAGACGTCTGTGTATTCAATGTGATTTTTTCCCCCTTAAAAAATAGAAATAAATTGCTCATTAAATTTTTAAGGAATAAATTGCAAGAAAACAATCACAAAAAAACTGCTGTAGCAAATGTGATACAAATTTAAATTCATATATGCAAATTTATATAATTTATGCAGCAAAATTAAAAAGGGTTAAAATTGCTCTAATTCATAATAAGAGCTATATATATATTTATTAGGGCTGTCAGCATTAATCGCGTTAATTGAACTTCCCGCGCTAACTCGATTAACACGTTAGCGCCGTCCAGCCTGTCCAGGCGATCCGCAGTAATTCGTTACCGGAGATTTGCCGAGTTAATGTGGGTTTTGCGTTAATGCCATTTCAACGCGACTAATGCTGACAGCCCTAATATTTATTAAAGCTATTTTGTTATATTTTGTAACTTATTTTATCATTAAATTTAGTTTAGTTAGTTATTGTTCTTACTGCCTTGGAGCTACTGTGACCACATAGTTTCCCTTGGAATAATAAGGTATTCTGATTCCAATAACTGGTTTTGATTTTAAGCTATTGTATATGTTCCCCAGTTAAAACCAGTGACCTTCTTATGATTGACCAGGACAAGGTCACAGACCACACCTTTATATTAATGTCTGGAAGTTACAGCTACATTTAAAAATGTTGGATAGAAGTGTAAACCTGGGAGGAGGCAAAGGAGTATTTCCAGGAAAATCCAAGTAACTGACCTGCAAGGTGAAAACAATATCAGCCTCAGTGCTGCAGTTGGCAGTATATTCAAAGGGAGAAACTATTAAGCGAGTAATGGAAGCAAGTTATTCATGTGGAAAATGTAATGGATAAAATATCTTTCAGACATTTTTGTTGTTGTTGTTTTTTTCTTCTTGAATTTAAAAAATGGGTTGAAATGAGGTGAAATAAGGCAAAGCTTCAACCTTCAACAAGTCTCTGAAACTCAGCGTTCAGAGCCATTCTTCAAGGTAGGATCAAAAGATTCTGAGAACTGAAGTCCATAAAATTTTAAAAGCTTGCCTGTTTTAAATTTGACTGATCTCACATTCAAGGTCATCTTCTCAGGTATGTCCTGGCAGATTCCAGCCTGAGTGCTATTTCAAGATCTCTCAGTGTAAGTCCAATTTGGCCCCCTTGCAGTATGAACAGCAATAACGTGAACTTGGGAATTTCATGTAGCACTTTAAGCACAGAGCTGAAGAGTGCATAGGTTCAGATTTTAAAGGCAGAGCGTCAGACGAGGAGCAAGACTGACGGGAGGCACCCTGAATTCAAGCCCTCAGGGTGAGACCGTCAGCATGAAGTTTAGCTGTAATGTCCTGAGGTCTCAGGAAGATCAGGGAGTGAGCCTTTTTTGGCCACATCAGCACAATCCTTGCTCTCCACCTGGACAACTCACTAAGTTTGCCTACTTATAATATTTGTTCACTGAAAATCAAGTTGAAGAATCAGAGCTCAAATGGAGCGGTACGAGTGCGAGGGGACAAAATGTGACTTCTGCTGAGAGATCTAGGAGGCGTGATCTCCCAAAATTCAAATCAGATAAATCTTTTGACTTTCATAGACCTGTTCTCAGAACTGTTTCATCACACCTGAATATTTTATCTGAGCCTTGCAGCTTTTGTTTTGTTTTAAATATGTTTAATTGTTCACTTATATCTTAGATTGATGGGTGTTAAATACTAACAGTGCTGTGTTGGCAGCATTTTCACTGCCTAAACTAAATGTCTTGCGCACACAATCTGCACATGCACACCTGCACACTCACTCACTGTTTCGTTTCAGAGGATCCTGACCCCCCCACCCCTCGACCGCCGATTGGTTTGATCACAAACCAATGGCTGTTCACCCATTTTACAGTCACCATTTCTGTTCATCCTTCTTAGTATTTTTGTTTTCCATTTCTGTTTCCTTGTTGCCTCTGTTCACATGTTTATTTTGTCCATTCGTAAAAAGAAGCCATTATTTCTCCCCCCCAGGCAAGAGACGACGATGGCCTCGGTGGGAAATTACCCCAGCACAGCTTTGCTCAGGACACGCCCAGGCTTGTCTTCAAGACAAACAGCGATGTGCTTGTAAGGACCATACCCATTTAATGCCAGACAAGAGTTTAAGCTTAATGGCTTCTTCACAAATATGTTTTGATGTTGTTCTTTGTTTAAAAATATGTAATTTTCAAGTCATGTCTGAAATGTGACTGGGCTGGTTTGTGTTTGGGAATTACTGTAAAAGTAAAGCAGGCCCATCCTCAAACCGCTCCAAACAAGATGCAGCACAAGTCGCTTCACTTAAAAGTTTCCATTCGTTATGTTCAACTTTTTTCACGCTTTATCATTTGTTTTGCCCATTTTCATTTTTCACGTAGTGAGTTGTGTCAGTTTTTTTAGGAGCTATCAGACACATGCAAACTCACAGTTAAAGCAGGTGTATAATATTGCAATAATAGCAGTAAAGCTAAGGTGGCTTTACTGAATAACATGTAATGGAAATGTTGATATACCTGTAAATGTTACTAGTACATGCCCATATCCTGCTCTACTTTTTAAATGCCATTTCAGTCCATTGTTAGGTAATTGGCAGGCAATGTGATGGTGCCAAAATATATTGTATACATTCACCAGACACTTTGTTGGGTTTATTTCTTCATGTCATAGATTCAAGATGGTGTTGGAAACATTACACAGCTGGCTTAACATCCATGATGTGACTTCCTCTTCCACCAGATCCCAAAGCTGCTCTACTGGACTGAGATCTGGTGACTGTGGAGATCATTTGAGTACAGGGAACCTTTTGGCATTTTCAAGAAACAGATTATTTGAGCATTGTGAAGTGGCATGTCATTCTCCTGGAGGCAGCCATCATGCTGTGGTCATATGACAATGGTCAGCAAGAACACTGAACGTAGCTGTGACATTTAAACAATGCACAGCTGGTGCTATAGAGACTCATGAGACCAGGCAACAGTTTTCCAGTCTTTTGTTGTGCCACTGTGATAAACCTGTATGAACTGTAGCTTCAGTTTCCTGCTCTTGGCTAACAGAAGTGGCACCAGGTGTGATCTTCTGCTGCTGTAGCTCATCTGCTTCATGGTTGGATGTCTTGTGCATTCAGAAATACTATTCCTCATCCTTACTTAGATTGTAACCAGTGTCTTTTCTGAGTTACTGTCACCTTATTATCAGTTCAGAGCAGCCTTGCCATTCTCCTCTGACCTGGCTGGATCAGGTAACCCTGAATCTTCCCTTAGTGATGCTGCAATAGCCTAGGCTGTTGTGCTGTTGAGTGCTTCCCATTTTGCACTGAGTGTTTCTTATTCACTCATTATGTGTTTATACATACTTACGTACATACGTATACTTATGTTATACATAACATGTTATTATTTATTTTTGTCTCACTTCAACACTGCTCGCAGCAGATGGCTGCCGCTCCTGTATCTGCTAATGGTTTCTTCCTGTTAAAAGGGAGTTTTCCCTTCCCACTGTCACCAAGTCCTTGCTTTAAGGGCATCAATTGGTTGTTGGAGTTTGCTGTCTGTCATTGTAGGGGCTTTACCTAACAAAAGAAAGAACCTTGAGACAACTAATGTTGTAAATTGGTGCCATATTAGTAAAATTGAATTGAATGGAATTGAACTGACGTCTGACATCAACTTTGTTGATGCCACCCCCATTCCAGACGTGGAATAATTTTTTAAACTTTTGTGTATTCAGGTTACGTGAACGCTACTCTTATATTCATACTTTCAGCTTTCAGGACACAACAGCGGCTCTTGACTTTGTATCACAACTGCAGAAAACTAGCTTTCCTAATAAATTTATTCTATGTTGACCAACTAAATGCTACAATCTTTTACAACATGCTTTTTGCCCACACGACATCAACTACGCAGCACCAGGGTCTTTGCATAGTTTTATAATCAACTGGAACCAAAGCATCCAGTCACACCAGAGTAAAATGTCCATCTGCAAGATTCAATCAAGTACCTATCATACAGGACTCAGTCTTCAAGACACCAAAATGTTCTCTTTAAACCCTTGCTTTATAGAAGTGCCAACTGTTTATGTATCCACCAGATACAATGCTGTCTGACAGACTGTCTGGAAAATGCAATATTAAATATTATTGCATCTCCGCTCTCCCTTTCTGTGACAGCTGGCTGTTCCCTCCACCTCTCAGTCATTCAAAACAACCATAACCACTTCTGACTTCAGGCATGGCCAGACGTGACACATTATACAAACTACCTCTGAAATTGGCTTTTCGATAGGCCGATCAGCACTGCTTATGATTTCTTACCTAACGGAGAAGCTATAGCGAGTGACTTGTTAGTTAGGCTTGAATAAAAGGAACTTCTCCTCACCGAGAAACAGTCTGATGCCAGTTCCTCAGATTAGGAAGATGTTCAGTGTTTAGCTGTTAGATTTCCAGATATCTGTAGGGTCACCTTAAATATTTCCTGTGTTGGCATTCAGTAGCTATACTACATATGACTCATGTATAAGTGTGTAATTTTGTCATGACTGAGAGGCATTCACACACTCACCGTGTCGCTTATTTGCATCTCTCTGGCCATAGCTGATGAGGGAAGCACTTTGAAGACATGTTTGACAAAAAAGGAGAAGAAAGAATCTGACCAGATACAAATAAATTAAGGGAGTGGAAATGTATCTCCTGTTGGTAATTGCCTCAAAGTTGAACTTTTCCCCGAAGAGACTCTAGTGAACCATTCACCAACAGCTTTTTCCACAGTTTTTTGTCTCTGTTTGTTATGTGCAAGCTCTAGCCTCAAATTCATCGCACAGATATCACAGCAGTATTGATTTTTCCCAAACCCTGCCAAAAAAAAGAACCACATAACTGTGCTTTCTATGGAAAAGCACAGAGTAGATATCTCATCTCACAGGTCTCCCGTCTGCTGCATTGACATTCAAACACAATCCGCCAGGTCTGCCTCGTCTCTCTTGCAGCTGAAGTTATTTTACTCACCGTGCGTGCATGAGCGTGCGCTCTGAAATATTGAGCAATTGAGCTTAACCTGGCCAAGTGAGAATGGCCTTTGTGTGTCACATCTATAATGAGTGATGGGATGGCTGGCTGTGAAAAGAGCCACCTCACAGCGAGTGTGGTTCTGCTGCTGCTTGGCTTTTAGCTACAGTTTAAAACTTTTCATGCTCCATTCAGGTTTTGATGGAGAACCCAGGTACACTGTGTAGTCAGTATAAAACACTGGGAGAGGATATGAACCAGATATGTTTCCTCTTTTGTAAGCCAAGTAATTATAACCATTGCAACAATAAATGAGGCAACTGGAAACTGATAGTTTGGTTAATCATAGTAATAAGTCCACATATTGCAGATGGTCTTTAAAGCCTTGCCAAAGTTTAATTTTCTTGTGTAAACATCAGTGTAAGCTTTACACTGTTCTCTTCTTCCAGTGGACCAGGTGCTTTAAGATGGCAGTCTGTTGCAACACGATCTAGTTTTTGGACCAAATCCATAGTACAGCCAGCTCAGTGTTTCTGTCCGCCTCTTCTCAACATCTTTGATGCAGATTGTTTAGAGTGTAAGATAACGAAAAAAAACCCTGCCTTGCTTTAAGCACCTGGTTCATTTTCATGTGTTTAATCTTTGCGTTTTGCACTCTGTGATTGTGGCAGCAATGTGAGAAGTGTCAAAAGAATCGCATATTGACCTCAACAGGGCGGGATACACAAGCCTGTCCCTTGATGCACTTTTCTTGCTTAAACCTCCTCATTTTCACCGACCCTCTTCATCATACATATAAAACCACTTCAGGCACCGCAACCTCTTATGAAACCTTACAATCTCTGCACCGTCTTAAACTCTCCAGCCTCTTAACCCACTGTCACCTCCTCCTTTGTCTTCCTCGTCACCTCCTAAATCCTACGCCTCCTTAGAAATCTGAAGCCCCTGCCTTATACGGAGAATACAGACTGCCAAAATCAATAATAATAATGATAATTTTTTTTAGAAAGGCCTGGCAAAATGAAGAATTTCACAGATACAGAAAAAATATCTCTACAAAATTTGACATAAGTGGATATTTTTTATTTAATTTGCATCTAGATGAATTTTCCTTTGTATTTATTCCTTTCTTTTTTAAAATTTATACATATTTTTGTGTGATGAAGGGGAGAAAAGTTACAGTAATAGAAAAATGTTAAAGAGTAAATGTTAATAGAGATAAATAAATGAATGCATAACATTATAGACTAAATGAGGAAGCAAGTAAATATGGGGATTCTTATGTTAAAGATGATAATTCAATTATAAATATGTCACAGTTTATAAATGTATGGATTTCTACATTTATTTCTAATATTTAGGTGCATTGGATAATATTATATATTTTTATTTTATATATTTGTTGTAGTCAGTTTTCTTTTTTTTCTTTTGGCAGTTTTTGTGCTCTATAGCATTAACCTTTTCTGTTGGGTCATTCTCTTTGAATGCAGCAAATTAAATGCTGTTTATTTATTGCTCTAACCTCTGAGAATGTCTCAAATCCCCTCACATCTCACAAATCACGTCACCTTATATGTTAATTTTCTTCATATGCACTAAAACACGTCGCTGACTAATGTGGGATTTCCTAAAATTCTCTAGACGTGGGACTGGGTCAGAGAGTCAGAGGAGGGAGAGCATGTCGACCACTGGGGTGCTTGTTTAGAAGCCGGATAATCGTTGTAATGCAAATGGTTAAACTACACCGCCGATGCTGGTTCGTTGGCCACGATGGAAATAAATGACCATAATTACATTCAACTGCAAACATCTGTGTGCAGGAGCCGGGAGAGAGCGAGAAAGAGAAAGCACAACTCCATTAGCGTAATGCGCAGTGAAATTTCACTCACGGTGCAGAAAGTCGTTAAGTGCTCTCCATCTGTCTTTCTGAGTCGAGGAAATTTTCAGCACATTTATTATTTAAAATATCCTGGGCATACCATTATCAAACTCAACTTGCGAGAGCACCTTTTTGACTTTTACTCAGTCATGGCTCATTGAATTAGCGAGGACTAAATGGGCAGTTAAAGCATGTAGAATTCAAGGGACTGACATCCGAGCACTTCCAGCGCCGTGTAGTTCAGTCTCTGATCTGTTTTTGCTGCGGTCCCCTATGCTCTGCGGCTGCTTCTCTCAAACTCGTTTCGATTTTTAAGTTAGAATGACACTCTCTAATGACTGTCAAATGCAGACTTTTGCCCTTTTTGTGAATGCCTCTGCTTCAATCAGTTCACCTCTGATGTAAAGCACATAATCGTGGCAAGCAACCTGATGTTTTACACATGTTGCAGCTGAAGGACAGCACACTATGTTTTCTTTTTGAAATCCTGGCCAGTGCTGCAGTGCATCTGCCCAAAAGCCCATGTGAGTCCACTGTCTTTCAGCTGCTGCCAGACACTTTCCTGCCAAATAACCCAATGTTGCTATGCAGCTTGCAAAAGGAGTTTATCCACCTTCCGGTTGCATCCCTCGAATTATTAACATTCAGCAGGGGGGCTTAAGGGTCTGTGTGATGGATGGATGTCGTTGAAGGGTCTGACAACTGATTAATGCCTTAATTATCTCCAGCGAGGACCTGCCACTCCTCCCAGAGCTGACAGAGTGAGCTGTGTGTGGCCTGACGAGTAACTCCGTGTTCAGGGCTCGCCCACTGCTATCTGCTCTACCAGGGTCACATTCATTTTCCTCCCCTCAAAAAATCTGCACGTTTTGCACTAAAAAGGTGTATAACGTTGATGAAACAGTGCAGCGGCACATTTTGGGATTTTGCCATTGCAGTGACTAAGAAAGACAACTTTTCAATTGAGCCTCCACATGTTTGGATCCAGTCCAGTTTTGTGTTCTGCATACAGAAGCAATCTTTGAAGTCAAGTCTATTTTGTGCATGTAAATTGTTACAGTTGACTTACAAGGCTTTATTCAACCAATCCACCTACTGTATCAAGGAACTATTAACCCCTTTACAGCAATGTTGCCATGTTACATCAGCTCTGTTTTAATAGGTAGAAATCTCAAGTAGAGCCATTTTCAGGGAGGTTAAGCATCTGCTGTTGCTTTGTGTGAGTAAGAAAGGAGTCAAGAGAAAAGAACAAAGAAGCAAAACAAACAATACAACATAAAACACATGACAGAAACTGATGGCAGAAATCACAGATCAGTTATAAGCAGCTCTAGAGACACAGCAGAAAGGCACAGGAAGAGAGGGGGATGCCAAGTTATGCAGTATAAAAATATAAAAAAGGCATATGAATGCATGGGGCCTGAAAGAAATACTTACTTTCCATGTATAGCCAACTTAACTGATTAAAACTGCACGCTTACTAATATTGCAGTCACTTACTTAGTAAATAGGTTTTAGTTTTAAGCAAACAGCTGTGGCTTTTTGCCCTAAACGCCAGAGCTTGATTGAGAAAACTAATGTTAGAAAATGTTAAAATTTTTGCACCAAGCTTCAGTCATCCCATGCAACCTATAAAGACATTTAAAGTAAAAAATTTCACCACCCAAAAGGACAGCAGAATATTCTGTTATTCACCCATTTACCCATTACACCAGTATACAGTGTACCTTCTACCATTTAACCTGATTTGACTTGTTGACCCACAATTCAATACGACTGTTAGGGAAATTGTCTTTTTGTGTTGGGCGTGAGGCATTGGTCTTTATAGCCAACAGAAGTTGTAAATGGGCATTTCTTGTTAAGACAGAAGGTTAAAGGCAAAGTCACTTCAGTATCACTAGGCAGCTGAACCATTATGTGAGCATAAGATATAACACATAAATATGTCGAAAGCAGGCGAGTACAGACTTCAATGTTAATTTTTTTTTTTTTGTTCAACAGATCTGTAAAAGTATTTACAATCCACATCAGCTTCCTTAAAAATAATCTTTTTCCAATCAGCTTGTCTCCAGATGGTGTGAAGACTAAGCATCTTCCCATCATTTTTCAGAGAATATTGTGTAGTGGATCATCAAAAACAAATCAGGAGTCCTTTGTATGCAGGCTGACAGGTGCTTATATATGTGTGTCTCTTTTTGCAGGTGTGTGACTGGTGCAAACATATTCGCCATACTAAGGAGTACCTGGACTTTGGTGCTGGTGAGCGGAGGCTGCAGTTCTGCAGTGCCAAATGCCTGAACCAATATAAGATGGACATTTTCTATAAAGAGACCCAGGCTGCCCTTCCTGGAGCGCTGTGTAACCCAGGACATGGAGCTGGAGGGGAGGGTAAGCCAGAGTGCAGTTCGGGAGTGCAGCTGCTCACTCCTGAATCCTGGGGAACGCCGCTAACGGACCTCCGACGTAAAGCTTCCTCACCTGGAGGGCCTTCCACCACCTCAGTTTTGGCACCTTCCACATCTTCTGCTGCCTCACCCTCAGACACTGCAGCTGTCTGTTCCCCATCCTCCTCTTCCTCAGCCAAAATCCCTACACCGAGACCCCATGAGAGCCCCTCACTTCCCCCACCACCTGTTCCCTCTCTTCACCCACCAGTCGGGGTCCCCTCTGGCAGCCCCCCCATGGTGATGACACCCCGGGGACCCATGCCCCTGCCTCTCTTCATGGAGCATCAAATGATGCAGCAGATCCGACCCCCATTTCTTCGCACCTCTGCCCACCCAGGAGGGCCCAACAGCCCACTGTCAAACCCAATCATCCCTGGTATTGGTCCACCACCACCTCCTAGGACCCTTGGTCCTGCATCAAGCCCCATGCACAGGCCTATGCTATCTCCACATGTCCACCCTTCATCTAATCCCAACCCTGGCATGATCCCCCCACACCCTGGAATCCCCATGCCGGGCCTACCACCTTTCCCCCCAGTCAATATGATGCCCAATGGACCCATCCCCCTGCCCCCAATGATGAACTTTGGCATGCCGTCCTTGGCTCCATTGGTACCTCCTCCAACTCTCTTGGTCCCTTACCCTGTCATTGTACCCCTCCCGGTCCCAATTCCTATTCCAATCCCCATCCCCTTTAACCCCAAATCCTCCAGGGACCAACCTGAGAGCAATGGTTCTGTCCGTAGTGCTCCAGAGTCCTCAGAAGCTTCAGCCTCCAGGCCCCACTCTCCAGGTTCCTCTGGAGGTCATAGAGGGGGGCAGAAGATAGAGCCAGCTGATGGAGGGCGTGTCTCTCCTGTGCGGTCAGAGAGAGGCAGGACAGTGGAATTGACTGTGAAGGCAGAGGACAACTCAGGCAACCTTTGTCTAAGAAGTGGCCCTGGATTAATGGATGGGGTTATTGATCTAACAGTGGGCCAAAGATCATGCCAGCAGCAGGTAATTCACAGGATGCTACCTGGTGTCCAGGTAAAAGTAGAACCAGAGGCAGATTCAAGATCTCCACCAGCTGCTGAGCTGGGGAAGGAAGCGAAGAGCCATCGTGATGAAGGCCAAGGGGCTCTGCTCTCACAGGAACTCCTCAGTGCTGTGGAGCCGGAAGGAGCCACACACCCTAACACACTGGAATTATCAGCCCCACCTTCCACTGCTCTCAGCAAAGCTTCAGCGAGCCAGAAGAGTCCACATTACTCTAACTGTACAACACCATCCTCACCAAGTACAGTACGGACCCAGCCCCCATCTTTACCCCAGCATCAGACTAGCCCTGCTGCCCCATGTAATGTGATAGTCAATGGTACAGGATGGCATCCACTTCTCACGCCTGTGTTTGAGTCTGACCGAAGGGGAGAGGCAGGAGAAGGAGAGGCAGAGAAGCACCCAGCGAACGGTGAGCTGGAGCGTGAGGCGTTGAAAGAGAACAATTGCTCCGTGGGTGAATGGGAGCCAGGGAAGCGGGTCCCGGCACAAGATGAGATGGGTAATACGGTGGAGGGTAAGCCAGATCCTGACTCCAATTTGGAGGAGGGTGAACATGCCTACGCCCTACCGCTGCTGTCGACCGGAGGCTGTGTTGTCATCCAGCCTGTGCCAAAGCCCGCCGCCGACAAGACAGCCATCCTCTCCTGCTCCATCAGCGCACCGCTATCAGCCGCTGGGAGTCCTGAGCTTGAGCCACCACTGAAGAGGAGGTGTCTGCGAATTCGCAATCAAAACAAATGAGGTGAGTGTTTTCCCACAAGCGACTTGAAATATGAATTCAAACAGGTTTATTCAGTGACATTTCATAATTCACAGTCGGGGGTTTATCAAATTAAGAGTTGGTTTTAAAAGTCTCTTACTCCCCAGGATGCATCTTTAAACTATTCAAAATGATTCCCTTCATTTGAAAAATGGTCTTTAACCAGCTGTTTCATATTTATAATCTTTAAATCTGGAAATTTCTAGAAAGTGGATTATTTTGTATTTTGTCATTTTGAAAAGGCATAATAGGGTTGATCACTTAATCAGAATTTCAACAATGGGATGCTTGATTCAAGGGCAGACTCGGTGTGCCCTCGTGCAGTCACAGTGGAAGGGGTCAAACAAGCATTAGTTGAATTATTACCTCCAAAATAATGCCAGAGTGCAGGATCCATGGCATTAAGTCCACTGTAACAGACAGACTGCAGGTGATGTATGAGATTGTCACCTGGGGGGGCACTCGCAGGGACTGGTGCTGAAAAGACTCTAAAAGGGTTAGTGAAGCAGGAGGGAACCTGACACAAAGCCCATTTGTGAAAAGATGAAATAACCCAGCACACCTGCAAAGGTGGTGTTAATACAAGCAGACTGTGCACAATGGGGGCCTTGTCCTCTTAATATACATCCAAACCATTCTAAAATAAAACATTAAGAATCAGCAACATCACATAAACAAATAGATCGATCTTAGATGTTATGAGCATTTGGAATCACATGATTAGCCAACAGTCTTTTACCAAACACACATTTTCTGATTGAGCTTGCACCTTTTACAAGAGGAGTACTCGTCTTTGCTTTACTCTGACTGGCAGTATATGAGCTTCGGAGTTTGAATGGGGAGCTTTTCATGCCATTAATGACAAATTTAATGATGCAATCCTCGAGTTATTAATTAAATTAAATTGTATTCAATAGCAATTGAAGACCAATTCAGGTTGTTGTAACATGAGGCGAGTGCTCTGAATAAGATTAATTGCTAACGACAAAAGATGGAAACCAAGCCCCCTGCGCAGTTAGCACTGCTAAACGCAAACCAGCAGCTGAAAAAAACAGAAGTGATACACAGCAATCTGCACGTACTGATACAGTATTTATTCAAACATATGGAGGACCAACAGTGCCTCCCTTGCGCACTTTCTGTTTAATGGTTACGCAAAATAATTACAAAAATAATTACCAATAAAAAAAATAATATTAAAAAGTTCTGCAGGAAAAAATGCAATCAGGTAAATCCTTTATGCCTACATTTATTTTTAATGCTACGTTTTTGCTTTTAAAAATAATAACAAAGTGCCACAAAATCTATTTATTTTACTCGATATTTATTTTCTTTTATATATTTTTGTTTATTTTATTTTATTATTTATTTTATTTTAATGTTTATTGTTTTGTCCATTTAATTAATTAAAAAAATGTTAAGGTTCCATATTTCTTTCTGCATTATTTTCCCTTAAAATGTCTTCTCTCCTTATTTCTCCCAACCTAAATGAATGAATGATACAGTAATGAAATGGAGAAATTCCTGCAAATGAAAAAAATAGAAGCTAATTAATTTATAAATACTCATTCATTGAACGTTTTTCAAGTTAATTTATGCCTACAATAATTTTAATATTTCAGTGTACCTGATTGCATATTGTTTTTTAATGAAGTCATGTATTTATTTTTTATATATATTTATTTATTTATCTAGGAGGTTTTGGTCCTTCACAGAATGCAAAATTTGGAATACCATATCTCACCTTGCCTGCAACATCACAAGGAATTCATTATGAAATATCTAAAACATTATGTAAAATGTATTCTAATACAGAAACAGCTGCTGCATATTTTATTCTTTATTTGCCCAAAAGTGTCCTCAAGCTGATTCTGATTGCGGTGAAAATAAACCACAAATTAGGAAGTGCTGCTAAAAATCTGCATGCTCCTTAATTTGGCCCTCAGTGGTCTTAACACCAAAACTGTCTTTGCTCTGAACATCCTCCACTCTCCCACTTACCTTCAAATTAAAATACCTTGAATTCATGCATCAGCTTTGCTGGAAAACAGCTTTGACTCCGTCTAATTCTCCTCCCACTCTGCTTCACAGATGGATGCTCTGAGGACCGCAGTGCCATCAACGACACTCACTTGTCCACCCCCCACCTCCAAATCACACTACACTACTACACACACACACACGCACACACACACACACAATGTCCTCATCCTCACCCATCGTCCAGTCTACCAGCACCACAAATCGCCTTTGATGACTGATGAGTCCAAACAAACATGATGATGTGTATCATAGCCGAGTGGACTACTGTTGTCTGTGCGACAGACACTCGCTGAACTGAAGACAGTATATTCCTGCAACAGGAGGACTTTTCCCCGCTGCTCCTCTCCTCATTTAGAGACTCTCAGCCCACACTGCCCCTTTAGACTTCAATCCACCCTCCTCTATTGAACAAGTACTCTCTGTATTGTCTTTTTACTATGGAACGCACTGTAGTGTCCGATATTCAAACCTGCTGCTTGGAAATTACTGAAGGAGCCCCTAAAACTGAAACGCTTCAGTCCAACTTTGTGCCACACCACAGGTATAACATCCCTGCTCCAGTAAGTCTTACTTTTATCACTTGTCACTGAGCTGTAGAGGCATTAAAAAAAATCGTCTTGGCCTTTGCTTGTTCACCAGAAATGTATGCACATAGGACCCACACTGGTTGCTTCAGTTCATGGGAAGATGCGACAAAGCAGCCACCATATTGCTGAGGAGGAGCCAGACTTTTTAATGCACATATGTCTACGGAAGCAGGAGATACACAATTAAATACCAAGATGATTTAATGAAATTCAAAATGATTTTCAACTATTTGATCATTTCTCCAAATTTTATGTTGATAGATCTAAAATATCAGAAACTAACATTACAAATCTGCAGCTGCTTTTCTGTGATGTTCTAAAAACTGACTCTGAAATGCAAAAACTGATGGGCATACATATTTTTGAAGAGTTTACTGTCACCTTGAATTATGAGCTGCAGACGAGTCATTTGGCTCAAGTGCTGCTGTTCGTGAATGTCTTTTATCTTCTGGGAATTCACAGACACAAAAAGTCATTCTGAATGAGGCCATGCAGTTCTGAATGCTTCTGTAATGACAATTCGAGCACATTGTATGTCAGTTTAAAAGAGAGTTGCACAAAGCAGCACAAAGTTCTTACATTACACAGAAATGGCTAAGAACGCATAGTGAGTTCCCCTGAGCATGATGGTGGCTGCAGAGATGCATCTCTCAAGCCTAGATTTGGTATCTGTGTGTGCTTGTTCACAACCAGCAAAAATGTTATTGCCAACCTTGTC
>VUQR01005906.1:2259-18376 GCA_015108515.1 Hemichromis elongatus
AAAATATAAAAACATGAAGAAAAAAAAAAAAAAAGCATAATTCCCTTTAGAAATGTGGCATTGGAATACTTTAGGCTGTGGTTTAATTAGATATGTTTTTTTTAATGATGGGAAAATGACACATTGTGGAACTGTGAAAGTGATCAGGCCTTCCTGTGTATTTATTTATCCCAAGATATGATACAATGTTGTCTTTTATTGAAAGATAGATGTTATTTCTTCTTGTCATGAGGAGTGAGAGTAAGTGCACATATGTCAGGAAAAAGATAGAAAACAATACAATATACAATACAATATCTGTATCTTTAATAGCATTCAGATAGTAACTGCATGACAGAGTATGCAGAAGTGCACAGTCTCATTTAAATTTCCTGAGAATGATGAGTTGAAGAAGTGTTGAATTGATTTTGTGAAGGGCCCCACTGATGGAGAGCTATAAGGATCGCTACCAATACAACCCACTTCAGTTATGATCGGCTCATAGATTATTCACAGTTACTGGCTTTTTTTTTTTTATTCATGAGTTTGAAACCTCAAGTGGAGGAGCTCAAGCATCTCGGGATCTTGGTTTCGAGTGATGGGGAAAAACAGGCGATTGATGCTGTACCGATCTTTTGTGGTGAAGAGAGCCGAGCGTGAATGCAAAGCTGTCGATGTACTGGACAATCCACATTCCAATCCTTACCTATGGCCAGGAGCTGTGGGTAGTGACAGAAAGAAAGAGATTGTAAATGGAAGTGCTTGGAGAGAGACTGTACTCTCCCTTACACATGCGGTTATTTGGGAGGAGCTCGAGATGAGCTGCTACTCCTCCACCTCGCTAGAGAGGCCAGCTGAGGTGACTTGGGCATCTGTCCAGGATGCCTCCCTAGGTGAGGCGTTTTGGGCATGTCCTACTGGGATGAACCTCTGGGGCAGACCCAGAACATTAAGTCTCTCAGCTGGCTTGGGAATGCCTCATTATCCCCTCCAGATGAGCTGGAGGAGGTGGCCCGGGAAAGGGAGGCTGCCTCAACTGCCCAGTGGATGAGAGGATGGATGGATGGATGGATGGATAGATAGATAGATAGATAATATAACCTTAAAATAAACACATTTAAGCACTTTACTTGCTTTGTGAATGTGGCTAAAAAGACCGGCAGTCAGATAAACAGCTAACAGGATCAGACAGCTTGGACGAAAGCCAGATCCACGTCGTATGGTACTACATTATTTACGTTATTATAAAATATATTTATGTTGTTTTTATACACTTTTTAATGCACAAATGTAGTATGTGCTTGTGTCAATATTTTTGGGAATTTGTAGTTTGCGGACAGATGTCTTTCAGTCGTGTCCTTCATGCAAAGTAGTGGCTGTTTGATGTCGTGGAATGATTACAGGAATCTGCATGTCGGTGTGTGCACACAAGGACAGAAGCGGCAGCAGGAACGGAGCCAAATAAAGGGGTAGAGCAAGTGATCGAGGTGCAGAGCAGTCGGAAAACAATGAAATAAGATAAGATGAGAGCCCATAAGGGGATAATGAGACAAGGAATGGGCAAATGAGAGATAATAAAGGAAGAAAAGAGAAACGGGAGAGAGCCCAAGCCAAAAAGTATGAGTCAGGGCAGAACTGAGAAAAGCAAAAGAAAAAGTTAGAGAGACAAATGAGAGGGACACAGAGAAATGTGTATGTGAGTGTGTGTGAGTGGAGGAAAGATTAGGGAGGCAATATCAGACTGTCCATCAATGTCACAGAGCTTGTGTCCTCTGTAAGCCATTTCATCCATCAGCCCGGAAGGCCTGATTGTGTGTAGTCGGCAGTCTCTGCCTGTTTACCTATTCTACATTGTGACACTCAAATCCCTTTCTATAATGCCTGGCCTAGATTAGGGCTCTCTGGAAACAACCTACAGATGTTATTAGAGATAGAGCATTGAAAACAGTCCCCAAATCCAAAAGTAAAGCATATTTTTTTATTTGCATGCACTTGGTATATTTCTGTCCATGTATGACTTTAACTCTTTATGGAAAGCTGGTCTACACACACACACACATAAGACTGGAGAGAATGTGATACATTCTTGAAATACTCTTAAAGTTTAATGTAGCACCTAATTGACACCATCTATTTTTGCTCGACACAAAATGTAGCAAAAAGGCAATTGTGACAATACACTCATAATGCAACACAACATTTATCCATTATTTATCCAACATTTATAAGCTTTGACAAAGTGATTAAGAGCTCAATTAAAACAAACTTTAATGACTGAACGTCACACTGTCAGACTGAAAAATATCTGAAGTGCTTCTGGTACAAAAATCCCCCGCGTGCTGCTGTTTAAAAGTGACATTGCTTTGAAAATGGAGAAAGGGCTGTTGTAGGTTACAAGTGCTACAGAGTGACTCTGAGCTGATCCAGCTGAAGCGATTAACCCATCATCCACAATCTTTACCACAGAAGTACTGGCTCAGTGTTAGTCTAATGAATGTTTCCAACATGTAAATATCATTTCCTTTTAGGTTTTGACAGAAAGCCTGACGAGCACAAGGCGAGACTACCTAAGGGGTGTTTCAAGGTTGTTTTGTATTTCATATTTTAATTGGTCTAGATAAAAGTAAGAGCTTTTCAGGAATATTCACAGATTATTAGGCTCAGAAAATGTCCTAATTAGAGGCAGAACACAAGGAGGAATTTTAGCAGCCCGGATGAAATAAAAAGCTGCTATTCTTAGCTTGCAGAGATTTTAGACATGCAATTGTAATTCGGGAAGCAAGAAAACGAAACTGCTCATAATGGGTACAGTCATTTTAGTTTTCATGTTCTAGCAAGATGACGCCTTCACCTGTATATATATATATATATAAATTATAATTTTCGTGTCCATTTGCATAGGGTTTTCACTTTGCAGAGCTTAAGCGGATAGATTTTTAACCCATGCAAATGTGCTTGAGTGCAGTCCTCCAAAAAACAACAGCGAGTAGCTTGGCATGGATAATGCTGTGTGTAACAAGTTCACCACAAACGGTAGAATTTTGAGAAAGAGAATTTTGACTAAAGATAAAACAAAAATATAGAATGAGAAGCACAGATGACACTTTTCATTGTTTTTAACTCAGTGTTTCATTTTAGCTGTTTGAATTGCTGGCAAGGAACAACAGCACAAGCAAGAGTAGCCCACAGACTGGTTATTTGTGGCACTGCTGCCTGGTGATGGCACCAGCATGTAGCAGGCAGTCTGCAAAGATGTCTGTAGGCTGTGTAGGATCCATGCAGAACCATGTTTCCCCCATCAGTCGTTAACCTGCATTCGTTTGAGTCATTACGGTCACCAGGGTTAAGGTGTGAGTGGAGGACCTCTGCTCTATAATGGTCAAAACATCCACACAGAAAGACTCTGGCCAGTAATCAAGTTTGAAACCAAAAGCTCCTTATTTTTCGGATGCAATCGAAAAAAACCCTGCATGTTTAAAAAAACCAGCAAACAAACAAAAAAATCAAGGTTTAGACACGTTACAGAAGGCGATTTGGTTTGTCATAGACAGATTACCCCGCCATATATTGATCACAAGATAAAAACATTTCATAAACCAAATTTCACTTTCTTTATTATCCCCTTTTTCTTTACATGAACTTGTGCGGGTTTTTCATTTTGTGCCGTGAGAGAGAACATCCATCATCTCTGTTTTTTTTTCTTTGTTTACTGGTATTTGGTCGACCATGACAGAGCTTTATGAAGTTCTGCCCTGCGCTAGAAATCACTGATTGTTACCATTTTCTGGCTCCGCTTAGGAAAATAATCTGGTGGGACCGTTCACTGCTGGCTTCAAATAAGATTTTCAAACCTACATGTTTCACCCAGGGGAATTTATTCATTTTCCGCTCTGTATGCATGCACATATTTGAGAAGCTCAGACATTACAGTGGTCCAAGAAGTCCATTCTATTCCCACAGCTTAGAATAGAGGCCTCTTTATTCAAATGGTGCATGAAAAGGCTGTGTTTCAAAGACATAAATGTGTATCCATAGTATGGTGCTGCTCCAGCAGTCTGTTAGATTCTGTCTGTTAGACTGTTTGAAGATGACAGTCAAGGTGTTGATACCAATTATGATGTTAATTTGCTTATTACACAGTAAAAATCGGATGGGGAAGGACTAGAAGTGATAAGCAACTCTTCTACCAGCACAGTCCTAGTTGTCTGTCTTTTTTCTGTAACTTTGCATCTCTCCACCTCTGGTGTCAAAAAAAAAAATTAATAGAAATATCCTTGTTTTGCTAAATAGTGTACCGTCTGACCCCTTTCCAATCCATCCAATCTCTTCTCGAGCATGATGTTCCATCCATTTACATCGGTCATCAAAGTCCATTAAAGGACTGCTCATCAAACAGGCCACACTATGTCATTCAGTGAATAATGCATCATTTGAGAGCGGCGGGGACTGGGAGGAGGGGGCGGTGGTGTGAGGGAATTAGTGGCATTGATTGAGAACCAGGTTTCAATTGATTACCTCTAAGCTGATGGAGCATGGAAAGACATTTTGCAAACCTTGCTCGCTATTCCATTTCGAGTACGTGTGAAATATGAGGGAAGAGATGAAGAAAAGAACAACGGGGCAGTAATAAAGACAAATTAAAGGAGTGTTTATTTCGCCGCAGCATTGAGATTGAATGGCTGTTGCCTTGGATACTGTGAATTTAAACAGAGAGGATAACAGCAAAACGGGCAGAGAGTGAGAGATAGAGAAAGAGAAAAACAGCAGGACAAGTCGTTTAGCATTGTGCTCCTTATCGATTTCACCCTGTCATTGCTCAGGCAATGGCCAATACTACCTACCAATTAGGAGATTAGGCATGTGGTGTATCTCACGAGGACAGCTGGATGGATGGAGAGTGGCGGGACAGGAGGATAGCTGTGTAAGAGTCCTTAAAATCCAATTGTACATGAAAAGTGACATATGGTCACCGGAGCATAGCTGTGAAAGAGACATAAGAGTGAGCACAGAAAGATGTTTGTTCCCTGTGTTGTCCTGCTGAGTCAGAAGTATTGCCTAAGGGATCTGACACAGGAAATTCTTCAAGCACAAATGCAAAAAAAGGAAAAAAACCCAAACAAAATCCAGCAGGACTCACTTCCTACAATTAAGACAAATGCTGCAGTTGTTGATACGCTTTTGGTGTTTGCCTCCAAAACTGCGTAGATACGTCCATTTGGAAAATTATCCTGGTGCGTTTTGTAATCTCGGAACCATCTAGTGTCTGTCGTGGAGTGTTGTGTCTTACTCCCAGTTTGTAGGAAATTACACAAACAAAAGAAGTAGAGTGTGCATTAAGTTATGGTGTGAAACAGCCTTGTAGTTAATGCCATGGTTAAATGTGTAATAATCCCGAGTCCAACTCAGTAGGAGATGATGGTTGAAGCGTAATTTGAAACATGAAATGCCACTGCATTTACTGGCTTTACTTCAGGCTGGGTTGGGATGCGTATTAAACATGTGTTTGATCCTTCATGGATTGATTTAGATATTTATGACCATACCTTCCTCTCTTTTTTTTAATCTGACCACTTTCTTCCAGCTGCCTCGTTACCCCGAGTCTCTGTTTTCTGATATGCGATTGCAGGCACCATCTTTTATAATCATGTTATGACTGTTCTGAGTAATTTTGTTAAAATTCTTTGGCCCATTTACTGCTAACAATCCAGTGAATAAAGCCTGAAGAGCCATATGACACTGTGACTTGTTAACACGTCTGGAGTTAAAAGCAAGACTGATAGAACAAGCAGGTATAGATCAGATAGCTTGCACAAAGTTACTTCCTTAGACTGTGGGTAGAGAAAAAAGATCAATCAAAAAGCAACAATAACAGACAAAGACCGCATTAGTACAAAGGGTGCTAAATGATAAGTCAAATAAAGCCTAATATCAGGGGTTAAAGTGGGATTTGTCAGGTTGGGGAACCCTAATGAGTCTAACAGTGCAGCGTGAGGAAAAGAATAAATTGGAAATGAGTCACAATAATTTCTAGCAGATTTTTCTTTAAGTACAGGCTGTGGATCACTGTGCTGCTGCTTTAGCCAGCTAAATGGCAAGATATGAACAGAAGTTTCCACAACCTTTCATGGCTGATTTCCAAGCCCAAGACAAAATAAAGCTGTCATAAAAGGTCAAATTTGTGAGCAAATCTAATCAGCAGCATCATTTTGAATTTAAACTGATGTCTGCAGCTCTTAGCGCAACCTAACTTTGAAACGTATGAACAACACAGGCTGCTGTGCACATGACTTCTTTGCAACACTGTAAACTGTTCACAACAGTACTACGAACTAACCAGTAACCACTACTAACCTGCACTAATTTGCTTTATAGTTTGGAACCTTTGAAAAAACTGATTTTGCACATGTATAAATTAGTTTCACAAAATGTTTCACAGTTTGAAAATAAACTTTACCTCCTCCACAGATCATGTATGATCTGGTTTTTAAAATTTCTAAAATTAATTGAGGGATTACATTTAAGCTTTAAATTTCCAAGCGACCAAATGTCACCTGCCACTTGAGACACACTTCCCATTTAGTAGCACCAGCAAAATGTGTAAGCATCGCAAACACAACTTTGACATCTGCACCATGAATGCATCACAGGGACACATGGGAAAAAAAAGAATGTGTTAAGGTTGTAAGGTATGTCAAGGTATTATGGAGCAAGTATCCCCGAATACGTAGTCAACTGGAAGCAACACCAGGCTGCAGAAGACTATTACAAATTAAAACTCCTTTCCATCAGCAAATGTGCAAATATTAGAAATTGAGTGAAATGCCATGCATAGACAGTGAATTTGTCATGTGTAGCCACGTAATCAGGACTCCTTAATGCCATGGTTTTAGGCACTCTGTATGTTTACTTTCGAAAGTTCAAAGCAGTCTTCAGAATTTGTGATAGATAACAGGAGACCACTTTTTTTCTGTGTTTTTGTTGTCATTGTCATCGTGGTTGCTTGTTTCGTTTCAGTGTCTAAACAGTGACTGGAAATTAAACTTAAACCCTACATGGTTCACAAACTCCTGTCTCTTCAGATGACAGTCCTGTGATCCCTGTCACTGACACCTCTGTTGCTTCCTTTGTACACATTTTTACTTCCTCACCTACAAAGATGTTGTTTTGGAGCATCATACTGTAGCATAAAAAAATTAGGCTAATCTCGTATGTCAAAATGACCCGAGCAAGTATCACTATATTACGGGGTTGGGAGTGTGAATGTGTTAAAACAATAGCTTTAATTTCCCTGCCTAATCCAATCAAAGACATTCAGAAGCAAAGGACACGGCGAAATGAGATAACTCAATAAGCACTTGTCAAAAATGGCAGCCACAGTCTGAAAGCAAAAACATCTTTAATGAATATGTTAATATGTTAAAAACATTTTTATATTCAGCACAGAACAGGCTGTTTTACTTGTCAAGCTTGCTAAGAGTACGCTACCTCTGCCACAATATGAGCGCTGGCATGATATACTGTAAATGCTTTTACTTGTGGTTGGGAGGAAAGGAATGCAAATGGTCCTA
The DNA here is from genome assembly GCA_015108515.1 of Hemichromis elongatus. Classification (NCBI taxonomy): domain Eukaryota; kingdom Metazoa; phylum Chordata; class Actinopteri; order Cichliformes; family Cichlidae; genus Hemichromis; species Hemichromis elongatus. The sequence goes on from VUQR01005906.1 coordinate 9,807, forward strand.
TTTGGCCATCTGGACCCGTTACAAGACAATTTATGTTACTGAACAGTGGGAGTTAACCAGGGATTCGATGGCAAACAAGCGCTACTGTGTGTCAGAAATAACTGGTGGCACACAGTATATATGCATTAGAATGCATTTGCATAAACAATGCCTCTGTGTCTGGTGTTATGCCGCAGCTCTAAATGGATGCCAGATGACTGAGTAGCTCAAAGGCATAAAAAAACCCCCTCTGTGCTGCTTGTGTCTCAGCTGCAAATGCTAAGGTAAAAAAAGCAGTCCCAGCTGTATGTCGAGCACAGGCAGACAGATCAATTAGACTAAAAATGATAAAGTTCTAGAATTCATATTTTAAATTAACTTATGATGTTTTTTTGATTAACTTACAAATCTGCAAAATCATCCTAATAAATATATATTGTGATTGTTCAGTATCTCTTTTGCTACCAAATCATATTCTATGCGGTGTACTGGAAATAAGAATGGTTTCTGATGTACAGAAAATCACGCACTTGCTTCATTCAGCAGTTTTAACAATACTTCTATAAGAAAATCTACTTTAAGAGAGAAGTGCGTGACTGCGAAGTGTGACTGCTTTGGGTTCTATTTGTGTGTGTGTGTGTGTGTATGGTGGGCTACCTATTAAAAAAGCATAAATCACCCAATGTGATGGGTGTATGAGGTAGAAACTGAAAGACACCATATGGAGCTCTGCCAGTGAGCTGTAGAAGAGCTAAATGTAGGATGACGGAACACAGCCTGCTTCCACTATATTCACACACCCACACACTGCCACCCACCCACCCACACACAAACACACAAACATACAAACATGCTCACTCTCAGTCACACATTGAGATATACACATTCAGGCTCACCCCAGCTGTGTGAAAAGACGAGTGGCTTAATGACACTTAACATGAGATCAACTCTGGAGATGCTCTAAAAGTCACAATAAGCCAAAGCTGTTGTAGCTAATGATCCACCACACACACTCAAAGACACCTAAATGCATACACATAATGCAAACTCATAAAGGAAAAAAACAAAACACTAAACACTTGAAATTATTAAACTAAGCTGAGAAGAAAATACCATCAGAAAACTGCAAACACGCACTTCAGTTTACTCATTTTTCCGTCAAGAAGTGTCAATCATAGCCAGTTTGTTTACTTTTCATCTGTCTAAATTTGTTCCTGGGATTTACCTGACACTTCCTACACACAGAAGACCTGACATATCATTTTACTGCCAATTACTTCTGTGCTCTGTCAGGCTCTCTCATGGCACCTGCTGTGTGCCTGAACGTACTTGTACGAATGTGTGTGGGTAAAAAGAGAAACATACATGTGTGATTTTTGTGCTGTCTGTGCTTTCGGTAGCTGTGCCCTACTTACTCCAACTACCCATCATACATAGTCCCTAATGAGGCCCCTGGGAAGCTGTCCAGAGCTTTTGGTTCTCCAAAAAAATGCTCCAGTTCCAACTCTATTTCAAAGCCGTTGCCTTGAAGGCTGTGCAGCCTTTCAACTGGCATGGTTGGTAAACAGCAGTCCAGCTTTGTCACTATCCTACTGATAATAACATCATCAGATTTGGCCTGTATACCTAAATATTTTAAATAATGACGTATGCCCATTTGTTTACACACATTTGCTCAAGCTGATAAAAAGTGCCCTTTCAGACAAGACAGTAAGCTGGTTACAGCCACTTTTGTGATCTGGGTTTTGGTTGCCCAAGCTGTTCTGCTTTCATTTTTCTCTAATTTCTCTTGATGAGTGGTGCTACAGTAGAAACGGTGTTTACTTAACCTCTTAAGCCCCAAGCCTAACTGATCTCCTGCCTTTTGCCCCCATATCAGGGGCCTTGGGGCTTAAGAGGTTAAAAACAAAAAAAAAAGAGTGGCTACATACAGGGAACACTAATGCCTCCTGCCTTGTTAAATGCCGGCACATTCTCAACATAATGAATGACTGACAGAGAAGCAAGAAGGAAAATAGAATGATAGGATGAAAGTGAAAGAAGGAGAAAAGCTACTTGCAGCGAGACCATAAGCATGCTGAGATTTACAGTAGGTTACGCTCGTCCCTACGAGGAAAAATTCCTTTTGGTCCACCGAACATTCCTTTTCTTGAACACCCCATCCTATGCTGTTGTCTTTAAATCATCCCTGCCGGGAATACTCCAGGTGAAATGGGACAACAGCGATGAGCCGTTTACAGATGGTGCTCCAGACGGAGGCTCTTAATGTGAAATAGATGCTTGAAGTGGAGTGTAAAGGGGGAAAAGCAATTCTCGAGTAGTGTTTTGTTTTCAGAGAGTTCGCCGGGATAAGATGGTAAACTCTCAAAAGCTTGCTGTCTCACAGCCACCTGCAAGGAGAGAAGGCACAAAAGAGAGATATTCACAATATGAAGTGATGTAGTGGTAACACCCTGCCTAAATGCCTCAATTGAAAATTATCCTGGCTGGCCTCATACCAAATCTCTCCAGAGCTCATCGCATCTGTTTCCTATCTCAGCTTTTCCTCCCAGTAAAGAAAGACAATCGTGGGCCATGTGGCAACCCGCTTAGAAAGAGTAAAACAGATCGAGTAAAAAGAGATGATGATGGAATGAGAGATAAAGAGGCCAAATACAGAGAACCCTGCCAGGACGTGAGAGGATTAAACACCGCGGCTATATTGATCAGTCTGTATACCTTTCAGAGCCAACAGCCTTTTCTTAAATCTTTTGATGTTTCAACTTTTGAGTCAGCCCTTTCATCACTCCAACCATCCGCCATGGACATCTACATTGATTCCGTCGGAATCCAGAATTGCTCATGTTTGTTTTAAACTCTTGTCTGATCTTTGAATTATTTGTAATTCAGAGATGGGGCAGAAGTGTTGCAGCAATTCATTTTCTGATTTAAAAAAAAAAAATCTATTTCAGATTAGACAGTCCATCGTTTCACGTATTTGCTTTATTCATCTACTGTATACACATGCAAGCTCAAAACAGACAACTCAGTCATTGCCCAAAGAGTTTAAATGCCCGTTTGCAGACCACTCAAGGGAAATCAGTGCCAGCCACGTGAACTGCTAAACTCATTTTACAACGAATTACGTTAATTGGCAACAGATCAGTAACGTGATTGGGTAGAAAAAGAGCTTCTTAGTGAGGCAGAGTTTTTCAGATGTCAAGCTGGGCAAAGGTTCACCAATCTGTAAAAACAATGCATTATATATTGCAAAATTGTTTTAGAATAATCTTCCTCAGTTTGAGTTTGAATATGTTATCATCTAAAGTACACAACATCATCAAAAATTTCGGAGAATCTGGAGAAATCTCTGTGTGTCAATAGTCAATATTGGATCCCAAAGCTTCTTTGAGCCAAAGCTTTTTCACAATGGGCTGAGGTGAAAAACTGTTGTGTGGTCAGACAAATTTTTATGGAAAACATGGACACTACATCCCCTGGACTAAAAAGGAGAGGGTCCGTCCAGCTCGTTGTTAGAGCCCAGTTCAAACGCCTGCATCTCTGATGGCATTGGGCTGTAATGTGCCTATGGAATTGACAGCTTGCACAACAATGCTGAAAGGTATATAGATATAGATATATAGGTATATAGATTATATAGATAAAGGTATATAGATTTAGAGCAACACCTGCTCCCATCCAGATGACGTCTACCTGCAGTGTGCGGGGTGACCGTGGTTCAGTGGGTTGGGATGCTCATCTTGTAACCGGATCAATTGCCGGTTCGATCCCTCAGCTCTCTTTCCTGGTAGTTGTGTCCTTGGGCAAGACACTTCACCCTGCCGCCTACTGGTGTTGGCCAGTAGGCCGATATGGCAGTCTTGCTTCTGTCAGTCTGCCCCAAGGCAGCTGTAGCTACAACTGTAGCTTGCCTCCACCAGTGTGTGAATGAATAGTGGAATTGTAAAGTGCCTTGAAAAGCGCTATATAAATGCAATCCACTATTATTATTATTATTATTATTATTATTATTATTATTATTATTAGTCCAAGTCTAGAAATCTAAAGATCCTATACGGACTACTGTTTATAAGAGGGGAGGCTACACAGTGGTAAACATGTCCCTATCTTAACTTTTTTGAGATACGTTGGTGCCATCATACTCTAAATTACATTTTTTTTTTGTTAAAACATGCTTATTCATTTTTATGTTCTATTTTAAATAAATGCAGACATTTAAAGATCATTTAATTCTTTTTTATTTACATTTTACAGAGAATCATAAAGCATTTTTGAAACTGCGTTTGGAGAAATAAAAAAAATACAAAACAATTCAACAGTTTAACTGCTGAGAACCTTCATGACTTTGCCTTACATTAAAAAAATAACAAGATGGGTGACTTATTTTACAGTACTTTTGTTATTATTGCTGCTCAAAAAAAGAGCCAGTGTCCTGGGATGTTAGTGCTGCACACTTTCTTTAGCCTCATGAGAATGGCAATAAACAAACAAACAAACAAACAAAAACAAGCAGTCTTTTTGATGAAAACATCAAATTAGAGAAGAGAAATGTCAGAAATGGAAGCAATGATTCTTACTAAACTTTTCCTGATTCTAAGCTGTTAAAAACATCTTCCTGTTTTATAAGTTGAGGTGAGCTGGTATGTCGCTATTATCTTGGATCACATGTAGAATACTTTGTCATTGGTCTTAAGGGGCAGGCCAAGGTTAATGCTCTGTATTATTGACACCCAAAAATACTACTAAAACAGTACCATCAATTAAAAATGGAGATTTACTATGGCCATTAGACAAAAACAAGTAAAATGAAAAGAGGGAAGAAAAAATAGTGACATCACTTTTGAAAAAAAAGAAAAACAAAAGAGGAAAAAGTCAGCAAAGGCATTTGATTTTGTTGGCAGAAAGGCATGAGAAGGGTTAGAGGAGAGATTCGCGAGACAAAGGAGGAAACTGATTGAAGATGGATGAAGCAAGTGGATGATAGCTGAAGAAGATTGATGACTTATGTGAGAAAAGGAAACGAAGAGAAAATGAAAGAGTTGATGTTGGTAATGATGGAAAAATAATAGTCATCTTTAGAAAGTTGAAAAATGAATGACCACCCTTGGTAAATGATGTCACTAACAGAGGAGCAAAGTGTCATTTAACCTCAAGTTTGCAAGTTTGCAGTCATCCAGATGCAACCGAAACAATCACAGAGTCGATAAAGTGTCAGTATTATAACATTTATACAGAGACATTGAGCAATCTATAAGCAATTACATTTTCAAAGTAGCCTTATCTGTGTCGTAGATTGATAACGAGAGACTGTGTGTAACGCAGGGACAGACATAGTGGACTGTGTGTCTCCTACTGTAAGGCGATAATGCCAAAACAATTGTTTGCAGATTACAGCTAGTTTGTTTGCACAGATATAATCTGCACAGATCCGCACTGTGCCACGGCATTTTGGTTCACTGGCTGCGCTATTGTGTGTACACTTATTGCCACAAACTTTTGCCTGTAGCTGAGTATTCAGAGAGAAAAAAATGCTAGCAGTGTACTTTATCTAAATAATGCAATACTTTACCTTCCTCTCAGATAGTTTGCCTTATTGTTATTGCCATGTGTCATCATCTGCATGCGCTGCATTTCCCCTTTATGCCTATTGCATGCTTGCAACATTTTCCGCTGCCTCATGCTGCTCTGCTTGGATGGATTCAGATTAAAAACCACTCTATTTTTTCATAGGCTCCCATTAGTCACCTGTGTTAGCCCACAGGGGACTTTATTTCCACATTCATGTGGATGTTTGCAGTCAGTGGGAATTAGCTTAGCTTTTTTCAAATTGTATAAATAAAATCCTCATTTGCATAAACTGCTGCGGTCGTTACTGCTATTTTTCTCTTTTCACCACTTTTTGTCTTAGGAGGCATTTTCTAACTCTGAGAGACATTTTTGCCCTTTATCACAATGTTGCGTTTTAAGTTGTTATTTTTGTTTGTCAAATGCACGGTAGTACACTTTTTAAAATTATTGAAATGAAAGAATGATGGCTAGATTTATGGAAAAATAGCAAATAGGTCAAAACTAATTAATAATAATTGTGCATTTATTGATTGCTGTAACTGTATGTGCACATAACAGACCAAAATAATTCAATATGTATGAGAAATGCAATACATATTTCAAAAACACTGATTGATGCCCTCATGAGGGCACATTGCCCTGCAACAGGAAGAAGCTGCCAGCTGCCACAAGCTGGTGCTACGGGGGATCCACTGGTTGACATCAATGTCTCAGTGGCTCTTATGTGCCAAATAACATGTCATTACAAGGGTTGCAGTGATCTGTGATTTGAATGGAGTATTGATCTGATACCGACTCAAAAAGCAGTACTGGATATCAGTGACAGTCCATCACCTGATCAATTCAGTTCAATGTTGTTCTGAGTTTACTATATCCTAGCAGCAACGAGCAGCAGAGCTAACATACAGTGGAAGAAGCTAGCAGCAGGGGGACCGTAGTTGGGTGTTAGGCTATTTTGGAAAATGAAACCTGCAGATTCTTCTTATAGGTTTGCAGATATTTTTACTTCACTACAAACTGTGATCAAAGTGAGCTAGCATAAGGCAACAATGTTTTCTGTCTCTTCCTTTCTCATAGTGTTTGTGCTGTCCTGATGTAAAAAGCTAGAAGAATGTTCTTTCGGTTTGATGCTCATTTGTAAGCTTTTATTATACTTATGCTAAGAAAGCACACTGTTGTCAGTGTGATTAAATATCTCACTTCAGCTGTTTCCTATTAGCTGCACACCTGTGTGTGAGCACGGCAAAGAAGAAACTACTGCGTAAATGACAGCAGTTTGCTGCCTAATGAATCTCACCTTGATCCAAAATAAGATCAGCAGAAATAAATCAGATGAATGACAGTAACACATCATTTATTTTTTTCACTATGTTTATCCTGGGCATGCTTTCATTACTTATTTCATTAGCAAATACCAAAAAATGCTGTGAATTTATATTGTTCGGTGTATATACTTTTTCCAATTTGTGCTAAAAATATACTAAAGCTGTTTAAATCTAGCCTTAATGATTCCACATCTCTTCCTCACAGTGAGAAACACAGATTATTAATTAACGCTGGTATTGCATTGGTACTATACTCCATATCGACAGATACCTACAGCCAGGGTATTAGTATCAGATCTGAACCAGAAAAAAACAAGATTAGAACATGAGGGTTCCTCGCAGACAACTGTATTGTTACCACACAATGTTATTCAGCTCTGTCAGTGCTTTAAAGCTTTAGTTGTTGTTATTTTTGGCTTTTTAAATGCATGAATGCACAACTGTTACGTCAGGGAAAGTCTGACTGCCTCACATTATGTACATTACCAATATGTGAAATGTATGTAGCCATAATTGGAAAGCAAGGTAGAATGTGAAGTAGAATTAGTAGAAGCTACCATCTTACAGTCTGTGCTTTGAGTTTGTCCATTTTTACATTTTTTAATGTAAGCAGGCTAATTAAAGTTGTAAATATAAACAGTAAGTGTATGAGCACTGATGGCATGACATTCAGCGTGAGCTGGGAGAGAGAGGCATCATTAGTTTGCATCATGATGAAAGTTTAAGAGGGCAGTCTGGATATGCCAGTTATTAATGAATGCTAGCATAGCCTGGTGTCTGTTTAAAAAAAGGAAATCTCTTTTTGAACATTTGGAGAGGAGGAGGAGGAGGAGGCTTGATTAGTAATCAGTAGGACTGGCCTTCAAGAGGAAAGTTTCACTGTGCCTGCGTCAGCACAGCTACTCTGAAGTATTTCAAATTACTCAAGTGCCCATTGGTACAATTAGTTCTAGAGCATGTTAGTACAGGGCAGCACTAGTTCATGTCAGATTTCTTATTCTCCTTCATTCTGCAAATACTCATATTTTTCTACATTTGAGATGAAACTGAAAGGAGAAAAATGGTACAACAGGAACTTTTACCAATTTGTAAAAATACCTTATGTAATCTAGAAGATTGACATATATATAGAATTAGGGATGCAGCGATACCGATACCGGTATCGGCCTCGATACCACATTTTCTAAAGTACTCGTACTCGTTTAAAGTCCCCCGATACCGGGGACCGATACCACGGTCTGAGAAATGTCTATGTTTGAGCGGTGTGTAAGGGGTTAATCACAGGTGCCGAGTGCCCGCCCCCAGGCCCCGGCTGCACCTCAGAGCGGGGAGATGGAGAGGCCAGACATGTCAGCCGTGTGGAACTATTTCAAAGTGAATGAAGACGACAAAACAAAGGCGGACTGCAAATTGTGCTGAGCGAAATTGTCCAGAGGAGGCTCAAAAGGTAGCGCATTTAACACAAGTAAATTAATCAAGCACCTAAAATCCCAACACGACAACGAGTACAAAGAGTTTACCCACGCTTCTAAACAAACACAACCCACGCTGCAGCAAACTCTTGCAAGACGAGAGAAAATGTCCAGAGACAATCCACGTGCTGTGAAAATAACACAGGTAATTATCGAGTACATTGCTTTGAGTGACCAGCCACTCTCGGAGGTAGAAAATGTGGGATTCCTGCGTCTCCTCCATGGA
>VUQR01005912.1:2458-15501 GCA_015108515.1 Hemichromis elongatus
TAGCATCGCCTATTAATCTAATCAGACAATCACAAATAACAATATTTACAAAAAAACAAAAAAAACAAAACCCAAAAATGATCCTTTATGTTAACTACAAGGTTGTTCCTGGATGTAATTATCATCTTGATTTTAAATCCTTCTGCCTCCCGCTGACCAAAATAATGATTAAAACAGCTTTAAGCAGTTTTCTGCTGCCAGTATACAGCTGCTCTAGCTGTGCAGTAATATCTTATAATTTTCTTTTGGGCCTTGACTCACTTTAAAATCAACTCAAACTGGCATGAAACAAAGATTAGGCGTGCCGGATGGAACAACAAATTGCACTTTTTGGCGCTGTCCTTTCTCCCCCGATCTAACCCCATAACTGCTGCTAAACAGTAAGCAATTAAAATCCTCTCTGGCTTAGATTTTTTGCAAACTGCCCGTCACCACAGAGGTCAACAGTAGAGGCAGGGAGTCCTAACTGTCCGCAAGGGAATCTGATGACGAAAATTAACACTTGAAGAATGGCAAAAACTTTACCAAATGGGACTCTGTATTGTTTACATTTTCTTGCTTATTTGGCACTAGTCCATTTCTAGAAAATAAAAGGTATTCATGACTGTCCTTCTAGTCATTATAAACCCTGCAAGTGCAACGCCATGTTGGCAAGACACTTACAGTTTCAAAGCTGCTCACTGTTTACTCACACAGCCAGCATTATGGTACTTGATGGGTGATAAGTGCTCGGCTCAAAGAAGGGAGCATTTCTGTGTTTCATGGCTTGGAGAAATAATGGAGGATGAAGAGATTAATTAATTGAAAATCAACATGTTTTCTTCTCCATCTTCCTAATTTAATTTTTGTTGAATTTTGCTGAATGCGTTGAGACACCTATAAACAAAACTATTTGCTTTTTTTCCCCCGATTGTGTCGAAATAACATTTAAATGCAGGGACGTTACAGGCTTAGTGCACAACAGCACAAATTCTTTCATACTGTTGTCATCTGCGCTCATCACGGTGACCGGAGACGAACGCGAGCTTCTTGATCATGAGGGATGATTTTCTGTGGCATTTTAAAATCGTGTCCTTTAAAAGGAGGATCAGGGCATGACAATATTGCCATTAAAATTGCATGACAGTGGTAAAAAAAAAAAGATCCAGTTTGTAGTCCCATTAGGGATTATGATTGATACAGTTACACTGCAGCTGTGTGGCTATAAACACATACACAAGTCTTTAGGCTAAAATTCCAAACTTAGAAGCAAGAAGAACACGGATGCTTTATTACTGGTAATAATTCATGAAAAAATAACCCAGTCCTCAGTCTAAAGGCTCCTGTTGTCAAATCGACTTCATCTATACGCACTCTTACGGTCTCTGTATCAATGCAGGCAGACAGGACTCAGGCTGAGATAGGTTTACTCTCTTTCCTGCCTGAAGGCATCAGTGTTTCTCATTCTGCGATTGGACGGCCAAACAACAGACTGCACAATGAACCGCTTGGATTACATTACATTTTATAACAATTTGTCACAGTGGATTTGTACGATTCAGAGTTCATTGCTCAGGAAATGCAACAAACCAGAAAGCAGCTCAGTCTGATGGTCCTGTCACTTTTTTAGTGGCTGGCTAGCACTTACTAGCTCCGTGCTGCTAGAAGCCAACGACTAGAGACAAGTGGTAGCAGTTGTGGCCCATTTGTGCTGCAGCGCTAGGCAAAACATCTCATCGTGCATTGAGGTTAACTGATGATGATTTATCGCAACATGTTTGCCAACGGGAGCTCAGATGATGCTAGCGTGTTACCATGGGGAACTGTTACTTTCTTGGTGAATGAGCTAAAAAACAAAACTTTAAAAAGACACCAACAAAAACATTACAAATGACTGCTGTGTCATTTCATATAGCAAGCAGCTAAGTGGGGATTTTTTTTTTTTTTGTATATTGGTGTTCAAAGAGTATCCGGAAATATTGGTGCAGACATCCATCTTAAGGGATGGAAGACAAGAAAAAAAAAAGGAAATCCTACTTGGGAAATTTTAAGCAGCTCCACAGCTCGTGCTTGTTAGGTCTTAGTCGTTAACTTGTTTAATGAAGCGTAATGTGTTTTGGAAATTGTTGATTTGCACAAAAAATAAAAGAAAAAAAAAATGTGTTAATGATAATGATGATGTTAATGGAGAGAAGGCTGCCAGCGTAAGCTCTCAGCACCACATCTGTAGTATCTGATAGTATCTTCGCACTGACATATAGCTGATAATGAAATAACTTTAACAAGGACAGCGCACAAAGCGGCACCGCTGACTCCAGAAAGGTCAAATGTACAATATAACTAAGCATAGCAAGCCACAACAGAGGTACATTTTGAAATGCCACATATTTTACTTCTGTCAAAGGAGATAGAGCAATGGCCGTATTACAACAGACAGCATTCTGTACTTGAGTGTTTGAAATGTTATCCCATTCTGCTTGGGAAAAAAAAAGAAAAAAAAGAGAAGAGCTCAGCCAAGATGATCCCATTTTAGGCTTTTACAATCCCCGCTCTTCATCTCTCCGGGGGCTTTGGCGCATCTTCTCAGCGCACAATGACTCATTGGTTTAGAAACTGAAATCTTTTTTCATGCAATTAAATGCAGCTGCTTGTCTTATCCTCTATCATTTTGACACACCTACAGACAAAGATGCGGCACTTCAGAAAAACGATTGATTCACAATACCGAAAGAATGCTAAAATGAGGCCTGTCACTTTTAAATGATTGTTAGCACCATGAAGTGCTTTGACAGCAGTAATCAGATATAGAATTGATATGCAATTTATATATGACTATAGCACATAATAGATATAATTACATAAAATTAGTGAAACATCCTGTCAGCAGTGACAAATTATTCTAACAGGATTCCCAGAATAGAATTAAAATATGAAGGAGGCTAACTGTATATACAGTGAAAAGAAATGTTCTCTGGTTTATCTTATGATGAGTTCATACCTCAATCACATAAAGGTGTGAGACACAAGTTGCTGCATTTAGCCGCATTTTGCTTCTCTACCACCCACGCCAAACATTCAAAGTGTAAATAGGTAAAACAATAAAGTGCCATTTGCCTAGGTGCCTGCTGACGTGTGCACCTTGAATCACAGATTTAGAATCTATTCTGTTCCCTTGACTGGAGCTGACTGGGTGTCCGCAGGGATTCAACCGACCTCCCCAGCATAGCCAAAGGTCACACAGCAGAGGTATAGCTTTCTAATGCAATGCCCTTTTGTGGCGTCTGAACTGCCTGCATTGTATTCCTCTCACATAGACTTCTTGCTGGGAGAGAGGCTTTGAGAAGCAGGATAAGGAGAATAGCATTGACAGCAGTTCTAAAGGGCAATCATACAGATAATTCAGTCCAATGGCCCTCTTTATTGAGATTAAAGTGCCAGCACCTCTGATATTGTATAAACAAAACAATGGGCATTTCACCCTGTGATGGTCCAAGGACTCAGGGAGGGACACAGGGTGAAGTGTTTTCTGCTCAGCAGACAGCCCGGGCGATGCTGGTTTCCGGTATAGCAAGCCAAGACGACCTGTGCTTCTGCCAAGATGGTATCATCATTCACTGAACTAAAGAACAAGTATGCTGTTGTGATGTCATCACAGAACTTTTAATGGGATTTGTTTTTTTTAACTTTGCCATCTAAGAAACTCTGAAGTTCTCAAACTAAATGATCATATTTTGTTGTTTGTTCTCACTGCCTGAAACGACCCAAAGGTTCAAAGACGTTTTTTTAACACTTATTTTTAACCTAAAACAAGTCAGACATTTAACGTGTACTTCGGTGCATTTTTGATTTGTAGTGCATCTCCAATTTTTGTAACATTGCACACAATTCCATTGCTACAGGAGTTTCAGTGATAGATCAGAGGATTCAGAACCACGTGACACCACTTACAACTCAAACTTCTGCTTTTTCGTCAGCTGCAGGTATTGTATGTACTGTGGCCCAATGTGCAGGTCACCACTCACCGTTCTGCTCGTTATCCTTGCTGGTTTGTGCCTCAACAGCTGCGCTCCAGCCCAAAGGACTCTCAGCAGCATACCAAAAGAAGACGTGGCAACATGGCGCCGCAGTGGTTGGCACCGTTGCTCCACAGCAAGAAGAGCCTGAGTTCAAATCCACCATCTGGTGGAGTTTGCATGTTCCCTTCATGCCTGCGTGGGTTCTTCCTGTGTACACCTGCCTCAACTGTCCAAAGGCATGCAGTTAGTGGGGTTAGGTTAATTGACGATTCTAAATTGCCCGTAGGCAAGATTGGTTGTTTGTCTTTCTGTGTTAGGCCTGTGAATGACTAGGGACACGCCCTGGGTGTACCTCATCACCCTGAATCTGATAACTGAAAGGAGATAGATAAATGGCTCTTTTCAGTTTTGAGACCCAATTGTGTACGTGTGTTTGTTTTTCATTCTTTTTCTTTAGTCTTATGAATTTTAAATTGTTTTTCATTTCCGTTGTATTTAGTTTGACATTATCCTTTGAAAAGTGCTTTATAAATACAAATAAAGTAAAATGTAGTACAACCTTGTCTTGCTTTGAGCTCGGTTATTTCTGAAAGCTTTTCAGCACCATAAAGGTTGAAGTATTTGCGCATTCCCCCCGAGAAAAGTCAAATGTCTCAATTTCATCTAAAACCTAACTGGAGTTGTTTACCAGACTGAAAAACATAGCAGAGCTGATTCTCTGAACGCTCTAGATCTGCGTTACATTTCCACAAAAACAAACATGGAAAAAAAAAAAAACTGTGCGGTAACTAAACTGCTTATGTCAAGTTTGTTTCTTTCTCTCTGTCACCTTACATGTTGCAGTGAGCAGGCCGTCCGGGTTTGTACGTCTGTGGGTTTTCAAGTTTTCCAGAGTGGCAGCCATCACCTGATTTTCATCAACTCATCAGTCATGCAGTATTTAAAACCAGCTCAAGCCTCGATACTCCCCATGACCGTTACTTCTTCATTGGTGGGAATCAGGCTCTGTAGTGGTCCTTCTCAGCTCCTTGTTCCATGAAATTCCTAACCTCGCTTTCTTGTCTGGTCACCAGTGAACTGTGTGGTGTGAAGAACCTCATCGCCCTGTAGAAAGTTTCAGAATCATTCCTGTAAACTCACCTACTCATCTTTCAAGCTGGTCACAACCTGCCAGAGTAAAGACAGTTTACAGCAGCGGTCCCCAACCTCCGGGCCACGGACCCGTTTGGTACTGGGCTGCGAGAGCTGAGGCTCAAGTGGGAAATTTATGATTTTCAGGGGTTTTATCGATATTTTTTTTTATCCTTTTTATCATTAACTCAGTTTCCCTGGGTCTTTTCCTGGTGTATTATGAATAAATTTTCTTTTTTTTTGGTACTGGTAGTGGTTTTATTTTGTTGTATTTATCCGTGCCACCTTAAAGGCCGGTCTGTAAAAATATTGTCTGACATAAACCGGTTCGTAGCACAAAAAAGGTTGGGGACCGCTGGTTTACAGTTCGTGCCTGCCCGCTCTTCACAGCTCACCTCCGAGCTCTGTCCCGATACCTCCGCCTGCCCTCAGCCTGCTAAAGGGAAAAAAATCCAACAAAGCAAACAAACCGAAAATCCAGACTACTTCAAACTGTAACTCTCACCTTGACTAGCTCTAACTTGTCCTCTTCTCTCAGCAGTAATTCCCTCAATGCTCCAGTCAGGTAATAGCTTACCTGTTGTCTCACCTTTTTAGAAATCCAGATTCTATCATTTTTTGAGTTTCCAGTTAAATAAACAGTTTCTTGTCCCTGACTCGTGCTTTCGGGTCCATATTTACTGGCACCATGACAGTAGCAATACAACAACACAATTTATACCACCTGTGTAGAATGTACTGTCTAAAATTCAGAGTCAGTGATCTCCCTGGGACAATAATTTTTTACACCTTGGTTTCTTATTGGTTTAATTTAATCAAATATTGTTTATGGCTCATCCTTTTTGCTACTGTGTAAGACCAACAGCTTGTTTGCATGTTCAGATATTCCTGTAATGTCTGATGCAACCTGTTGCAAGGAAAAACAATGAGTGTCTGAGAAGGCAGCAAGCAGATATGGGATTAAGAGGGAGGGGAGTAATCTATCCCCTCCTGGCATTTAGAGCATATTATCTCTGTAATTACTATTATTATCACAGTTAAAAAGGAAAGCATTTGTGAAAAAGTGGTGTTCACGACACTGCACATTACTCCCTTATTATGTTAAAATTCTTATTAAAAATCTAAAAGTGCAATTATGTCAGCTAGCGAAGAGTCATTAAATCTAGCATGAAAGGCTCCCTGATATGAAATGGGGAAATTCTGCCTCTCTTCAAGCCAAACTCTCTCTCTACAATACAGCAAAGCTCTGTCACGCTCTGCAAAGGCTCAACAAAGGACACTGCAGTCCCATTAGCCAAGTAAACAAATCAGAGAGTGAAATGAGATGCTTTTTATACTGAAACAATGGATTTCCCATAGGAGAAAATATGGCGGGATATGAAACCCAATAATAAGGCACATGCTCTTACAGAAACGTTGAGATGGGAGGCTCGAGTGAAACAGGCCCCTATCCAGGAGATGAAAAATCCTGATGCTGGTTTATGGGTTGAAATGAGAATTCTGTGTCTGGGATTTCGTTCCACTTCTGAAGTATACCGATTAACATTCACAGCAAGACGAAAATCTGATTTGGCGATGGTTCTGACCGTGTATTGTATTAGTCTGCTTTTGCCAATTTAAGTGTCAAATTGCAGGATTTGCAGTAAAAGAGATCAATGCAAATTCACAGCATCTAAGAAGAAGCTGTAAGTTCCTATCCATCTAAAATATTTAATGTAGAAACATGCGCTCCATGCTGAGTGAAAATCAATTTGCCATCTCAGATTGTCATATTGCTCTTCACCTGGAACTACACGAGCAATTATTGTGCAGCAGCCAATTCTACAAGTTTGATGCTACCCTGAGTGCAAATGCCATTTTGATTTCTCCATTTCTTGTGAGCACAAGGCTCTAAAGCCAGAGAAGATTAGGCCTATGGTGACCCTTGTCTGCAGAAGGGAACTCCTGGGGGGATGCCACGTTGGTGGCTTCATCTCTGTCTGTGACAGAGAAGATCACCCTACAGCTACCTCAACACAGAGGTGCTCTAAGTATGTCTGACAGAGTATTGATTATTTTAGGTCTCATGTGCAGTAGAGCTGCATTAGTTCACAACAGCCAAATAGATATTGCACATACATACCAGCATCCACTGGCCCCAAGACAGATGGCTGGAAATGAGTGAAATCACAGTATCTTACTGAAAAAGTATAAAAAGCGATAAACTTACAAAGGACATTGCTATTTTGCCTTCACTGTCGTTAGGTTACATTAAACATGGAGCTCATCATAATACTTCTGTTTAGTAGATACGTTTAGCACAACTTTTAAAAAGTAAAGTGATTGTAACAGTATATATTAGCAGTGATATGGCATATAGCAGCATTATGTAAAGTTTTATTTAATACTAAATGGAAATCACATTTCACCAACGAGTTGTATAAAAGTGCTTTGAGCGCTCAGATAGAGTAGAAAAGCGTTATATAAGACCCACACATGTCTAAATAAAGGTCAGCATTCATATATATCTCTTTAGCTTTGGTTTGTTTGACTATATATCTAACAATACTTCAGACGTCCTCTGCAGAGATGTGAAAACCTGGATGAAGGACAACCATCTTCGCAGCACTCCATCAATCAGATGTTTAGGGAAAAGAGACAACAGTCTGCATGATGTCTGCAAAACACAATTCAGAGGACTTTGAAGCATATTGAAAAAGACTTTCAGATCAAAGAGTGAAAACTTTACTTATGGCAGAACTCCAAACATTATGTCTAATACCTCCTCCGTGGTAAAACACAGTGATGGCAGCAACATGCAGTAGAGGTGCTTCTCACAAACAGGAGCAGCGTGTCTGGTGAAAAATGAAGGACGAATACAACTAACAGATAAATGTTTCTGTCACACACATAAATGTCATCAGTAGTTTCTACCTCATTTGACCAAAACTGTTGAAACTGTAATACTCTTATTATTACTATTACTATTACTAATACTAATAATTTTTACATCAACCAACTTAACACTATGTAATTTCCTGCCACTGTACATGTATGCTCTGTTTACCTTGGTTAGTTCTGACTTATAAACTGACTTTCTTTGAACATCTAAAATTAAGTGTTACATTGTACATAGGAAAAAGGAAAGAGAAAGACTCTGGATGAGATTGGCGAACTGTGTATCAAACAAACCTTCTCCGAAACAGTAATTACAGCTTGTTTCTTATATCATGATTAATAAAGTATGCAGAGTCTTTCCTACTGTAGCCATATTTGGATTTGTGAATGCCACGGGAAATAACTTTTCATATTTTTCCAACAAGAAGGAAGGGGTGCCGAAAATATTTTAAACAATGAAAGTTAAATTACAAGAAATGCTGATATAGAATAACATACCACAGCTCATTATAGGTGTGCACTTTGTTTTTCTCTTTCTCAATTTACTCACCCGTAGCTATCACTACTTAAAACGAGAAACAATATATGAATCATGAATCAAAGTATCTGTAAGCATTGCATTACATTGTTACTTAAAAAAAAAAAAATAAATTGGTTTGTTTGCTTTTATTATCTTTTGCTTTTTCTTTCTGGTGATGGAAATCCATGTTGTGAGACTGATTTTGCAGTGATAACTGCCAAATTCACGCTCCAAACTAAAGAAACAAAACAAAACAATGAACAGTCGACACAGACATAAAAAGGCTATGACAAATCTCTCGAAAGGAAAGTAACATCTCTGTGATAATGCCAACATGATTATAATCTGAGCAATAGGTTAGAATTAATGAAAAAAGCCTCCTATTTAGTTAATTCATGGTTTGAAGATGCGAGGTAATTATAAGAACGGAAAAAACAGAATGCATTAATACTGCATGTTTAGCCTTTTTTATAATTTATAAACTATGTTTTGACTCTGTGTGTGCATGTATGGTGGCTGTCTGGAGGAAATAAACTCCTATTGTGAGTGTCTATTTGTAACCCCATGTTTTATATTCAAGACTATTTTGCAAATTAGATTTTGATCAAATCATCAGGCAGGCAGTAAAGCATATCTATAGTTCTTCTGCATCCTACCTATATTGTTTTAGTCTTGTTTTATTATTTTAGTCTGTTGTGATACACCCCATCATACCTGTATACACCTGCACCCTCCCACTATCTTTATTACACGTAATATTAATGTAGAGCAGGGCGCTGGTTGACATTTTTATTGAATTATTTACAAGGGAAAATAATGACAGTGGGGTCTCAGTGCTAAACAAATAAATAAATCAGATCCCAAATCAAATCAAGGATGATGTATGTGGAGCAGAATGTTATTAGGTTAGGTGCTAGGTGTCAGTGCTCAAGATGCCAGCTGTGGAAGAGTGCATGGGTTTGTACAACGAAAGCAATTGGAATTTTCCGCTGTTTTTCCCACTCCACCTTTTTTGACATTTGATTCTCTCTAAGGGAGACAGATGATGTGAAGCTTTAGTAAACCATTATGAATTTTCTCAGCCTGTCGAACTGAGCATGGGGTTTACTGATTTTGAGAGAAGTATGAATACGAATGCTGTTTTTAATTGTTTCAGTCTGAACGGCTTTCATTATTAACTCAAATACAATATCAATATGAACACGTAATAATAAACAAGCCCCAAAATTTCAGATAAATACGATTTTGTGCAATATTCCAAAAACAACAACAACAACAAAAACAACTACAGAAGTCTTAATGGATGCGATAAATGTGTAAATTCCTTTTATGCACACATTTGGGATTTTCTGGGTTGCACAGATAGTTGCAAGATCTAAAATCTATTTAAGGTAATTCTGTGTCTTTACATCACCATATTTGATTGAGCCAACAGTTTACCTCTTCTCTAAAATGCCATTTTTTAATGTGCCCTTTTTTCGTTCGTAACCTTTAGTGCGAAAACTGTGGCCAGCACAATGTAAATAAAGGACATTTTAGACACAATCACAAGTCTCATATTCAGACTTGTGGTTTGCCATGATAAGATGCAGACACTCCCTAGATAGATAGATAGATAGATAGATAGATAGATAGATAGATAGAAAGAAAGAAAGAATAAACCAAGAGCAACACAGAATCAGGATCTACAGCATAGAATGACAAATCATAAGGCATAGCTCAACAATCTAAGAACTGTAACTCACCCGAGTATGTAAAGACAGCAAATTATCCCAGAATTATTCCGGAAACTGGAAAAAAAAACTGTTTGCTGAACATCTGGTTGCTGAACATCTCTGATTTTGATTCATTAAAAACTTTCATTGATTGTTTTACTGTGAAAGATAGCGAAAGAAAAAAGAAAAAAGAATTATTTGGGAAAATGTTCTAATAATAATAATATTACACAACATTTTATTATTACTATTATTGTTATTAATATTATTATTATTATGTTCACATTTGTCAATTTTCCACAGTGCCCTTCATCATATGGAAAGGACACCATATAGTAGTTGTTCTCACCTGCCCATCCCATCGCGTCATCAGGCGGATGCCATAAAAAATTATTAACTGAATCATTTTCACAGACTGAAGGACCTCGAGTTAAAGCCATGGGTGGTAGTCAGAAATGATGGAGTTGTGTTAGGAACCTACTGTGATTGCACAGCTGGACTCTGTGAGCTGCTCCCTGGTGTCAGCTGTGTTTTTTAAGGGTATGACAGCATAACTATGGAGTGCAACTGATTCTACATACCAATTTCATATTAAATAACTACAGAAGGTAATAAGGCTAGATACTAGTAGTTGTTTGCATTGTAAGTCAACTAGTGATTATTTTGTCTAACCACAGGATCCTCAAATCCTTAAAGGTTCCTGTATTCCCGAGATAATACCAACATGGCTCTCAACTGCAAAGATTATAGTGTTTAACAGTCTTTCAGCACTCGCTTTACACTGTCTGTTGATTTTAAAGCACTGTTTAACCAGTAGACCCAAATAGGATTCTTGCAGATGTGGTAATTAAAAACAAAAACAAATGGAAGTGCAAATTAGTCGCCCAAACTAAACTTAATGTTACCAGGCACATTTTTACAACAATTAGAGTGTATCACTAGCAAGAATATATTAATTGGAAAACCCAACATGGTAGTGGGTTTAAATACTGCAATGAAATTACAAAACATGAAACCTTTTCTGTCCTACCTACTTTTCCAATTGACACGGGGCAGTTTTTTGCCATAGAGGTTCAAAATGAGATAATTCCTTCATAGAGGCAATAATAAGTGCATGGAGGAGGTGAAGAAGTCAGTGGATAATTAACTTCAATTGACATTGAATGGACAATATCTCTGAATGCATTTACAGACGTACAGTGGCTGGACTAGCTGGAATAAAAGGAATTAAAATTGGACTACTGTTCACGGCTGAAGCCTATTATCCCAAAACACCACAGACAGAGACAGAGACAGATATAGTGAGCGTGTGCCTGAGAAAAAGAAAGAGAAAGTAAGAAGAGAGAGAACGAGAACAAGGCCACAGATGGAAGGAAGCAGAATTCGAGAGCGATTTAAAAAAGGAAAAAAAAGAGAACACCCTCTCCCCCCCTCCAAAAAAAAAAAATGACCCCAGGTGAAAGTGAGATAAGTTTCCCTCTTTTTATGGTGTCCACAATGAGGTATTATCAGCTAGAAAAGGGCATAAGGCGGAAAAAGTAAGATGAGGAAGAGCATGTAATGGTGAGGGAGGGATCTCTCTTGATGTATCTATTCAAACTGTAGGGCCCGGAACTGACAGGGCCCAAGGGGAGCCTCTGCAAAGAAACTGAGAAAGATAAGCGGGTCATTATTCCCCAAACTTGAATAATCCCTTGATGGCAAATCCTTGGCCTTCCCCAAGGGTTATGAGACTTCTAAGCTTCTGTGAGGAGAGAAGAAGGAGAATTCCAAAGGAATAAAACCATTTTTGCTCTACATGCAATCCTTTAAAGGGAATTATCAGTTTATACAGTAAATTGTTAAGTACTCTATAACTGAGGTCTGAGGACTTTCAGCTGTAAAAATTATTCTCTGGTAAGGATTGGGACTTCACATCACACTGTATTCCTTTGTTGTCCTGGTGAAATCAGCGGTATATTACTGCAAAATTCACTATGTGGGCTAACAGGTGAAAACTAGCTGCCTCTGCTACTTCGACCTAAGTGGTGTGTTTTCCGCCTCCACTAGGGTTACATCCCCAAACTATCTGTCCAATGAAAGGTGACAAAGCTCCTAGTAAAAATGTACTCTCCTTTAGGCAAGATTTATTCACTTTAAATACTGTGAAGTCTCGCATTACTGACCTGCAGACTTGGGCTTTGTTTTGCTTTAAAGTTGAGTATAGAAACAGAAAAGTGCTAGCCAATCAAATCGAAGGTTCAAGTTGATTAATAGAGAGTAATAATCCTATTAAAATGAACAGAGCAACACGACAACAAAGTTTTAATTGTAGGCCAGTTAGCTTAGAGACCAACTGCTGACTGCAAATTTCTCAAAAGTAAAAACATCTGGTAGTGAAATGTTTTCTGTTTCCTTTGCTGCTTTGCTGTAAGTTTAACATAGCCAGGTTTTTCTTTATGTTGATAGGCTTAACAAAACATCACAAGTTTATACACGGGTCACGTCAGTGTCAAAGGTTATATCAAAGGTTCAGCTCTGATTCTGTCAAGAGGTTAAAAAGGACGATGTGGAAATTACTCTGGTCAGTCACCAAGATTCAAGATTCAAGATTCTTTATTTGTCACATGCAGGTTATACAGGTACAACACGCAGTGAAATGAACCTGACACGCTCCTCGACTGTGCAAAAAAAAAAGGGGGGGGGGAGAAGGGCACAATATATAAATATATATATATATATATATATACTATATACATAATATATAACAATAGATATTTACAAGATATACAGTCATACAGTCACGGTGTGTGTGTGTGTGGTGTG
>VUQR01005916.1:12266-30056 GCA_015108515.1 Hemichromis elongatus
ATAACTGGCTTCCTGGCTCTTTCTACTTTTAAATAAGCCCACAGACCAACACCTAACTGTTTTACGGATTAGTTACCAGTTGTAGGCCTGACACGTACCTTAGTCTCTGTGATGGCAAGCCACACATGGTAAGCCCCACACGTCACCACCAGTTGTTTCACCTTAGTTTACTTTGCAGTCACCACTTTAAATATATTCTCTTATTGTCCAATATATTCTTTTATTAAATGTATTATTTTTCCATCACACCTTCCAATGTTTATATGGCGTGCACACGTATTAACACTGAAAGGTCAAAGTTTTGTTTTATGTTATATTAATACGTCTTTCTTTGTCTGAGTTACCTGGTGCTTGGCTTCTCCTTCCTGGTTGGCAAAAGGTGTGGTAAGGGCCGAGAGACCTGAAGTATTGCTGAAAACCTAATTGGACTAAACCACATGCTTCATTGCTTGAGGGGGTGCTTCAAGTTTGTTTAATTGTTTGTATTAGTTGGCTATATGGCAGCCATTTTGTTTTCCCCCTTGTATGTCATTTGGTTTAGCTAAGCCAGTATTTAAGTTCTCTCATGTGTTTGTTCAGGAGGTCAGTTTGTCTATGTTTGTTTGAGGTTTAGTTAGTCGTTATCTTGAGTTCAGTTTATTGAGTTGACCTCTTTTATTGGTCTGCCTGTTTAAAGTTTTGGCTTTGTTAATTATGTTTCATATTTTTGGGTCAATAAACCCCCTTTTTTGAAGTAAACACCTGTGTCCTTTATGCCTTACTGTTTGGTCCCTGACAGTCTCTTTAGCAAGTCTGTAATCAAATGCAAGACAGCATTTTGAAAACGAACGCACCAGTTCTGTCGATTGCAGTTTGTTTTTTTTTCTGAATCTAATCTTAGTGCTAATAATTCGCTTCATGAACAAGATCACTGGCATCAGTTACATCTCTCTCTTTTTTTTCCCTCTGCCACTCACATTTTTGTTTGTTCACTAATTAAAACTGTGAACTAAAACCACAGAAAATGAAGGCATTAAATCTTTAAAGCTGCAAAACGATGAGTATCTATCGTGCCAGTTTGCACAGTTGTAGAAATGTGATGTTTTTCCATTTGCTGTTCATGATACCTTACAATGCAAAATCTCGCATTTGCTATTCCTGCTCTTTTCCAGGAAACTGCGTTGTGCCAGGAACTTTATTCACATCCAGCTCTTTCTCACGTTCATCCTGAAAGCCGTGGCGGTGTTTATAAAGGATGCTAGTCTGTTCTCAAGTGACGACACCAACCACTGCACCCTTTCCACAGTAAGATAATGATGCTCAGGACAAGTGCTTCTTGTTTGTATTAAGAAATTCCTCTGGGCACATTTCCCTTATCTCATATTTATGCATAATCACATATTGCTTATGCACGACTTACCGTACTAATTCCTCCTTACACTTTGCTCTCTGTCCTTTCCCCTCTTGTTGTTCCGTCTGGTCAGTTTGCCTGTAAAGCCTCTGTGGTCTTCTGTCACTACTGTGTAATGGCAAACTTTTTTTGGCTCCTGGTGGAGGCACTTTACCTCAATTCCCTGCTGCTCTCCTCTTTCTATCACAGCCGCCGATGCCTGTGGGGCTTCAGCTTGCTGGGATGGGGTGAGGACCTTGACATACAGTTTCCCCAACAATTGCTACGTTGAGCTGCCTATCAAATTAAAGAACATGTCCTTACTTTGCAATATCTCAGATTTAGCTATAGTGAGAATACATGTATGATAACATTATAGCATTCAAAAAATTACAGTTTTATAACCCTTTTTAGAGATACGGTAATTCAATTTAGAGAAAGAATCGGGTTAAAAAGAGTTTTACAGCACTGTGCAAAAGTCTTGAGTGTTCAACATACCAAATATTCGCTTTTGAGCTCAATTGAATCGTACAAACTCAGATTTTGCCTGAATTACCTTTTGTTCCATTTATGTTTGCACACGTTTCAGTAAAGAGTGGGGATCTTCAGTTTTTAACTCCATCAAACTTGCAAATAGTTTAGAGCATTTATTTCATTTTGGAAAACATTTGCCTCGTGCTCTAGTTTTTTTTGTTTTTTCAATTAACATTCGTGTCTGTAATTATAGCATACCAAATACCAAAATAATTTTTATCTTTTACTTTTGCATAGGGTTTGATCTAGTCAGCACCTAAAGTGCTGACTAGTTGTATTTTTTTCCCCCTTTTTTGTAATAGAGCCAAGATAATAATCTGTGATGGGAAAAAAAGTAACAGTGAGCTTTGGGTCAGACTGTGTCACACAAGCACACATGAAGATGTGTCATCCTCAGAATCAAAGGAGCAATTTTAAGCCTATTACATTTCCTGCCTACTAATAAAAGTTTCACAGCAGACTTTGAGGTCAAAAAGAACCAGAAACGGTAACATCAGCCAACCTATGCAGCCAACATGTGCATATTATTATAACAGCACAAAACTTTCCAGGTTCAGAGGCATCTGCAGCATTGAACTCTATTAAAGTTTATATCGATAATTTATTAGATCTGCTATAGATTGGCTGTACCTGCCTCTCACCCTATGACATCTGGGATAGACTTTTGTGGGTTCACTGTAGTGCACAAAGCCTTTAATATAACTTATTTACATTTAATTCCTTCTTAATGGTGCAGATATTAGAAAAAATTGATACTCGTCCAACCAGTTCAGACATTGGTAACTTCCTAATTCTGATTCAGCCATTTTCATGTGTAATTATTACATCTCACTGACATTCGTTATGATTTTTTTTTTTTTTTTTACAACAGGTGTGCCGGTGCTCTTCATAGTCCTGTGGATTGGATCCAGGGTGTATTTTGAGGACACAGAGTTTGTATAAAGTTGAATTACAGCATCTATAGCCACAATCATTACTATTTCTCATATAAACTTCAAGCAGCAATAAGGTGAAATGCTAAATTGTGCTAAATTAATAAAAATGATGCATATAAACATATTAGAGGGGATGTGAGTGTGAGTCTGCTGTACATAATATTGTAAGTGCATTTACATGGATAATTTGCACTCACTTTGTACTCAGCAGTAATTGTCAGGGTGTTATTTTTAGGACGTCCATTAAATGTACTGCATGTGATGCTTGATGAAATCTTCTAAAGTGCACATTTCTTGGACAGATGTTGGGACATCAATGAGGACTCACCCTATTGGTGGATCATCAAGGGGCCGATTGTTGTCTCTATAGCGGTAAAAATGCCCTCATTCTTTTGAAACAAACAACAAAGATGAATTTTTAATTAC
The DNA here is from genome assembly GCA_015108515.1 of Hemichromis elongatus. NCBI lineage: Eukaryota > Metazoa > Chordata > Actinopteri > Cichliformes > Cichlidae > Hemichromis > Hemichromis elongatus. The sequence goes on from VUQR01005916.1 coordinate 15,531, forward strand.
GCACTGATTTGAGATTATTACGTAGATGATTTGTTTACCTTCTTTTTAGAAACGGCCTCTGAGAAAGGACTGGGGTGAACTTCTTTTGTGCCTTTAGAGTAGAGTGTAGAAATTGGCACCACACCAGTCTAAGTTAATTATACGCTTGGCTGCCCATATTGTTGCCATGACATTCAATAATCATGTTGCTGAAAGCAGCATTTGGTGTAATACTGGACACAGTTTTTTTTAAATTTGTATTATTATTATTAGTCTTAATTTTTGCATTCTTGCTTTTTCTTCCAACAGGTCAATTTTATGCTCTTCATGAATATCATCAGAATTCTAATACAAAAGCTCAATCCACGTCTGATCCAGTTCAATAACTCCTCTCAGTACAGGTAATCCTTTAGGTGCAGACACAGTTGTAGACAAAGGGAGCTCAGCCATGACACAGAATCTCATATTTTAGTCGATATTGCATTTTGAACACAGAAACGATTGAACAAGTGAGATGAAATGCATTTTGTTTTTAATACAAGACGTGTTTATCTTGAATTGCTAAACTTTTTCAGACATTTTGAAATACTTTTTTCACTCGCTGGTACTTTCTTTACTCTGATAGTTACCCTTTGATGCTGAGAACATTGTAAGTTGTGCCAAAAAAAAAAATTATTGTAGCCAATGAATAATTCAGTAATTCAGTCTGGCCACGTCTGCAGTTCCGCTTACCAAGAGGCTCATTAGAATTTCTAATTGAAATAGACTCACTAATTGGCTGAAAATGTTCAGGCACATCACGTAAATCTGGATCTCATAAAAGAAATACCATAGGTACAGTAAGTTAAATGATGCTTGACTTAATTGCACCAGTTAAGTTCACATGTTCCCCCTACACATAAAGACATTATCTCTGCAGCTACATTTTTAATAGACCTATTTGAAATCATGCCCCCGCTGCTTACCTTTCCTCTCATAAAGCAAGGCTGCATACAGAGTGATGCACACAAAGACGAAGATCATCTTGATTGGCATCTGATCATTACTGTGTCTGCATGCATGATGACATCAGGTGCAGCATTCAAATGAGGTACATACGAGCAGACTCGCTCGGATAGCTTCACTCACCTCCCGCATCTTTTTACTTTGCTTTTGTGCAACAGGCGCCTGACTAAATCCACCCTCCTCCTCATCCCTTTGTTTGGAACTCACTACATGTTCTTCAATTTTCTGCCCGACTACTTCAATGTTAACCTGCGCCTTTGTATCGAGCTCTGCATGGGGTCCTTCCAGGTACACACGTGGATTGCATCAACACAAATGGCACCATACTGTACATGCTGTATCATAGTCTCTTCAGCATCCTGTGATAATCCTTCATGTTAACTTGGCTTCCACTGTTTGAACATTATGGATGTGAGACAGCATCTCGACTAGATTAGATGTTTGTGTTACAAGCCTTGAATTGAAAGTCAGTTTGGTTATCAGATTTGCTTCACTTTCTGTGCTTTTAGGCAGCATATTGCATTTACTAATGAAAGTGAAACTAATGATTAAACCCATCTCTTTCACAGGGGCTTCTTGTAGCAATTCTTTATTGCTTTCTAAATCAAGAGGTCAGTACACAAACCGCACAACTCTAAAGTGTTCTGGAAATTGCACAGACAACACACTGTGGTGCATAATTAGCCTTCATATTAGGCTCATACACATCAGCCACAATGCCTCAAACTGTATAAGTCCCATGGTGTCTTAGAAGCATTGCATTATTATTAAGCTAGAAGCATGGGCCTTACTTGTTCTTCAGTGCAGCCTCAAAGAGGCTCAGTTATATTGAAATGAAAAATTTTTGGAGGCCAAGTCAGCGGCTGGAACTCTCTCATGTTCCTGAAATAATTCTTTAACATTTTTGTCACTGTGACAGAACATTTTCACTTGCTGAAAGGGGCCAATGCCATCAGGGAATAGTGCTGCCATGGAGAAGTGTGACAGATGGTCTGCCACAATATTTTAGTATGTCATGCATGACGAAGGAACACGGGTAGTTTCCCAACAGAACATTGCTTGTCTGCTTCTCACAATGTATCTGGCAGGCCGTGGCTCATATATATTTAGCAACCTGCCATGCGCTATGTATCCACTAGACCTCTATCACACCCATCATTAAGATTTGCAGCAGTTTGTGCTAAAGTAGCTGCTGCGTGGCAAGGCTTTGCTCCCCAGGTGCTTCAGTGAGCATTTCAATATTATTGCTGATCTGTATTCCAGCAGGAGGTAGCTGGTTTAGAGTTGTCGGTGCTAAAAATGCAAAAAATATTTTCCACTTCTCTTCACGTCATTGGATAAGGAAACGACGCAGCAAACTTATGTAACTGGCAAGATTAATGTAAGGCCAACCTCCAACAGGCTGGGGACAGAAGCAGTCTGTGTACACTTTATTACTCACGTGCTTTAGAGACACGTGCAACACGTTGAAGTCGCTGAATGGTCATGTGAATTATTTTGTTTAATTTACAATGAATGTATATAATATATAAAACATCATGCTTAGCTTTCATCTATTAACAACAAGGTGATTTTTGTTCCGCTTTTAAAGTATAAAAGAAATAATTTAACATTTTGATAAATATAGCCGTTTGCCTTCTTGAACTTTTTTCTTCATTGGTTAATAATAAAATTGATGCAAACTGCATCTATCTTTGTTTAGTTTTGCATAAATGTGAGTTTAGTAACAAAATACTGAATCGTTTTTACTCCAAGCAGTTTGGTTACCTGCCTCTCTCCTTACTAGCAGTAGTTTGACAAACAACTCTCCATAATGATGCAAACCGCTATAAGACTTGTGTTTTTATTGTTGTTAAAAAGATGGTGTAGGCAGGGTTTGCCAGGCTAGCTGGTACCCAGTCACTATGGGTCGGTGATTTCTGGTTGTAGACATATATTTAACCAGAATAAACAGATTATGCAGAACCTGTAGGCACTGAACACGATTTACATTTGTAGCACACATGCCATCAAAGCTTGCAGCTTGATGGAGACCAAATGAGGGACTGCTTTTGCCAAAATGCACTCAAGCCATCAAGCTATTGTGTGATGTCAATTACGCTTTTGTCTTGGCTGGGATGTTCACGGCCACTGCCAACCCCAAAAATGGTTGTTGTAATAAGAGGCTAAGTCAAAACACCAGATTATGGGTTCCCAGTTTGCCATAAAGTGCTTACCAAATTATTTAAAACCAACTGTCATTAAAAAAAAAAAGGAAAATATTTTATAAATATGTGAAAAACTTGCTTAAAACTAGACATTGTGTTATTTATAACAAATTGAATGCACATTTTTATACCCAAATATGGACTTCTATAAGAGACCAGAAACTAACCAAGCACAACAGTCAAACATTAAAGCGTATTTTCCTATTCAGGAATGCAAGTAGATAACTGTAATTTGGCATCTCAATAAAAAAGTGGGCTTTACTTTTTTTCCAACCATTTTTTTTTGTAAAGCTGTAAATTTGAAAATTCATACAGTAAAACTACAATGAAACACATTAAGAATTCTAAAGATCTTTCACTTACAGACACGTAAACCATGATTTTGGTTATCACCATTACTATCAGTGTAGGGTGGCTTTGGCATTAACATTAGATTGAGTGGTGGTCTAAAAAAATTTGAAGCACAAATAAAATTATTTCCTGAAATGTCAAACTATTGCTCTTACCATAATAAACTGTAGTGATTTTAATGATACAATCTAAACTCTGATTTAAACACACTTATGTCCATGTGTTTGCTTGGTAGGTCCAGAAAGAGGTCCACATGCAGTGGTTGAGGTGGCAGGAAAGGAGTTACGGGGTAGTGTCTCCCGCTCTGAAAGGCAGTCAGATGGACACGCCTTTCTAAAAGCCTGAGATGCTTTTTGCTCCTTCCTGCAGGACCTTTGCTGCATATTTGCAAAGAATTGCTTTTGTGCACATCATAATTTCTAACGAGCTGTACGTAGCACACACAATGACAGAGGCTGTCGAACATGCATCAGTGACGCTGGAGCCTGGAAGTCATTTCAAACGGATTCACTGACTGTTCTCCTTCAGTCAGACTGAATGAACAGGGGTGAGCTATCAAAGGAGAATAATTCTGAAATCCCTTGACATTTTACACATCCTACAGGCGAGCCTCTGTCAGTTTCCATCTGCATTTCCCAAAGGGCACTATGACAGCTGAATTAGAATTTGAAACATTCCTGGAGGCATCAAAGGTCAAATTAAAGAATAATAATTTGCATAGCCCATGAATTACATAACCATCAATTAGCACGTCATTGGGTGTTTGTTTGTTTGTTTTTTTTAATCAGGAAACTACATATTATCATTAGCATTTTCATTTTAGATGCTTAAATAACACCGAGTATATTGAAATTTGATTGCGTCTGTTCTTTAGCCTGCAGGACACTACATAGACTTTTTCTCATCAAGCTGTAGCCCACTGCCAGGTGACGCACACATGACTCACCTCTTTAATCACTCAAATGACAATTAAAATGTTTTATTCTTAATGTCTCTCTTATTGTTCATTGGTATTTAAATATTATTAGGCACTCGGGGAGGAGAGGCATTGTACAAATTTTGATAATTTCTTTGTTTTTTTGCCTCTTTCTTTTATGTATTTACTCTGCCTGTCTTTATTTAAGAGTGAAAACCTGCACACTCAACCTTAAATGGCACATCGTTGAAATGCACTATTCTGCAGACTTTGAAGGTTAAAGCTAATGCAGCATGTTGTGTTCTGTCAAGTTGTGTAGTCAACCAAAGTGACAAATGATCTGTATCTCCACTGCCATCTACTATTCAGCACAGAAATGTGAAAAAAGCCTTTTTTTATATATATATAATAATAATAATGTATTGTTGAGTGCTTTCACCTACATGGTAAAAGACTAATAATATTGCACAAATAAATATGCTTTTTGCATCTTGTTTAGTGACAAAAAAATTGATTAAATGTAAAGTAAAAACATAATAATTACCACTACTTTTCAGGTCTGCAGTGTGTATGTTTTATTTTACTGTGAAGTTTATTTTATGTAAATTAGCTCTTATTGTTAAAGTGAATGTATAAACTGTGAGACTGTTCCTTTATCACCGCCTCGTACACTTCTCTTACTTATTGTTTCAACAGAGCCTCTTTCTGTGGTCTTTTAAAGCCTTGTACCCTGTCAGCATAAACACCTTGACTCTGTGTAATTATGACTCTGCGATTTCTTTCATAATGACAGAAAGCATCTGCTGCCAGCTACAGAATGTTTTAACACTTTTACTCCACTGCAAAGATGATGGGGTCTCCACTTGCTTAAATACACATTTTAGATCTGTAGCTTGTATGTTATGTCCTCTGTTTTATTTTAGCATAGCCATTAAAATGTGTAGGAGTATGTGCTCAGTTCACATGCAGATGGAAAAGTGAATCAACAGTAACCATTAGGAAAAATTCTCATGGTTTCTAGTTGGGAGAAACAATTCAAATAATCGTAACCCATTAGAGGCTTCACGTTATCACAGGCTGTATTGTGGTTGCTGATGGTTTCCATTATTTCAACTGCATACAAAAGATGCAGTCCTTTCTGCACAGTGGGAATGGGTGCAGAGGACCCCAGATAGTGTGCTTTGATCCAAAAACAGTTACGGCATCCTTGAGCAACATCCATTAGAGCTGCTCACTAGCCAGCAGAAGAGGTCTAGACTTCCTCCAGTTAACTCGCAATAGAAAAATGGGATTTTTACCAGCTGGGACTACATCCGCACTTAGATTTGGCAGCATTTCTGACTGGGCAGATCCCTATGGGCTAATGAAAGGTGAATGAACAGAAAAAAGCAGGGACACTTGGTCACAGAAAAGACCAAACATGGTAGTGGAGGAGGGTAATATAGAGACTGTAGGGGGGTGGTCGAGATAAATTATCTCCAATTATCCAGGTTTGTTTCAATGACGTAGATATTTCTTTTGATAGGAAAAAAAACAACAGTTTTCTATTAAAAAAATAAAAAAAAACTTAAAATTTTTGTAACACAGAACGAACAAAGTAAGAAACTACGAGACAATTTCTGTGAGAAGTTAGATTCACCCTTTATTAAAGTGGCTACTGAAGCGGAAATATAAAGGTTTTCCTCATCATGTCTGCTTGCCATTTAGACACTCACAGCAGAGAGATTAAAGTAGTAGGTCTGATGTGAGCTACAAGATGAGGTCCGTAAAATACATTTTTAAAGCTGTGAAATGTGCACAGGAAAAAAAAGAAAAGGAAAAAAGCTTTATGGGAAAAATAGCAATGAGTCAGTGTAATTCAGAGAACTGATTTGTGATGGGGTTTTTTTTCACTCAATACCCTGAAAGTAAAGTTGTTTTTTTTTGTTTTTTTTTAAAGGGGAAAAAAGGCTGTGCTTCACTCTTATGTGAGATGCAGGGTGCAGTGGCCTATGTGGAATGCCCTGTGGGGGGTATTTCTTACAGTTAACCCAAACCATTAGACCCCTCGTCGAGAATCCCAGGCTCGTTTGTGATTTCCACGCCAGGGTTTAAAGCAGGGCCACCTAGACGCAGCTTCCTCGCCAGCCTTTTCCAGCCTGTTTGTGGTGATTTGGGATTTGTGGAATGGGAAGTGCAGAGCTCCGGGACAGGATGTGGAGTCACTGCAGGATCGTACAGCCCCCCTGATCCTTGGAGCTGGCGTGCGCCTGCATGAGCGCCTCGTCTCTGGAGAAGATACACCGTAGAAGCGCTTTGTGGCATCTGAAAATCTCAGCGTCTACGTGAGAGTAAATCTAAACCCAGGTACGTCGTCGGTTTATGCGACTTTACGCATCTTTTGCTTCGCACCAACTTACAGAAACAGCCCCGCATTTGTTTTTGTTTTTTTCGCCTTCTATGAGCTGTTCTCGTGGAGATTTTCAGGATAATACAGATGCTGCCAAATCTTTATCTTCTCACTTGTATTAGACACATTTCAGTGTGATCTATAGGTAAAACTGCAGTTGATGTAAGTCTCTTTTGTTCAGTGCAGACAGCCCTGGGGGTTAACTTAATAACAGAGTGCTCTTTCCCCCCTCATGCTGTTGTTTTGCCTGTCCGGACATGCACTGTGTCTGTGTGCCTCCGTGTTTTCAATATAAATGTGAGCACCTTTACAGTAACTATGAAATGCTCTGTGTCATTTTATCTATTTTTAAAGTCTGGTTTGTTGAAGGCTGAGTAACCTAATCTTTTCCTCTTCCTCTGCGCACAGATTCAGGTGATGGCTCACCTCTGGACTCTCCTGTCAGCAGGCCTGCTGCTTATGTCCATGGCTGAACATCTGAGCAGCCCTGAGGAAAATGACAACGAAGTAGTGAGACACACAGTGTTCACTGAGAGCCAGGCGAGTGGTTTAGAAAGCTTCCTACATGTATGTTAGTCTGACAGCATCAGAATATAAATAAATCCCAGTTTGTTGCCTTTTCCTGCTGCAGACCCAGGTGAACGAGAGTGCACTCAGAAATGTCAGTGAACAAACACCACGCCACACACCTACAACCTGTGAGTTTTTTTTTTTATTTTTCCTTTTCGTTGTGTTTATTTTTTCTCCCTTTTGTATTGTTGTTGTGCTGTGTCTTACGTTTCAGCATTTTGCACCTTCCTTTCAGCTTGCTCCCTCTTTTTCTTTGCATTAGCAGCTCCTTTGACTACCACAACTTCCCCAAACTCTAGCCTTGCTCCACAGTGTCCAGGAAACCAGCAGATGCACGAGAGCAGCAATGTCTGCAGCTGTCCATCCATCATGGAAAAGGATGGCGACAAATGTGCTTGCCCCAAGGGCTTCACCTTGGAAGGAGCAGCCGAGTGTAAAGGTGAGAGGTGATCAAAACTGGGAAAGTGCTTTTTGTAGAATTGGAAAATAAAAAAATAAAAAATACTCCATTAGGTTTGAAGAAAGCCATGTGAGCTCACCTTTGAGTTTTTATTATTTACAACAATGCAACACAACATAAAGGTACACCACAGTACGTGAGCCCAGTGAACAAACTTGCACCCAGGCTCATTTATCCTCTCTTGGAAAATATTTTCTCCGTGTCACGGGTTGCGTTTAAACTCTTAACGGTGCTGCGCAAATGTTCAAAAACAAGCTACCAGTTGATCTAACTGCAGTATAATTTATTTACAAAACTTTAGCATTTAATATTTCAGGGCTGTGTTATATATTATTCATATATTTTTGTCAGCTTGACAGCACCGCGTGTTCGACGTATAACTGCAGGTGTCTGAGTTAGATTAAGCGTATTATCTCTGTTGGACAGATGTTGATGAGTGCGAAGGAGAGAGACCAGGACCATGTGGCCTCCATGCCAGCTGCATTAATAACCCCGGCTCTTATTCGTGTAGCTGTCTCCGTGGTTACCTGATGGGATCTGAGGGGTGCCAGGGTTCGTCACCCTCTGTGTGTGTGTCTGTCTGTTTGTGTATGTGTGTTTGTGGGCGAAAACAGAAATGTCCGATGCAGGTTTTCAGACATTTTTCACAGAGCCTCTTTAGTATGATGATAATTTACGTGATTCTTACGGGTCTTGCAGATGTTGACGAGTGCGCTTTGGCCGCTGTGACAGGCCTGCAAGCCTGTCAAGGCGAGGCTGAGTGCAAAAACACACCTGGCTCCTTCACCTGTTCGTGCCCTGAGGGATACGTAATGGCTATAAATGGGCAAGGCTGTGTAGGTGAGGTTAATGTTGAAGCCTGGTGTGCATTTTGATTAAATATGCATGTACATCCAAACGTAAAACAGCATAAAATACAGGCTGACACGCAACATCATAACCCGGGATGACTTAAATGTTTTCATGTGTTAAACTTGGCCATTTATCTTTCAATTTATTGGTTTTACTCCTCTTTAGACGTGGATGAGTGCAGCTTTGAGGAGCTGTGTCGCCCTGAGCTGGGAAATGTGTGCGTTAACACTCCTGGCAGCTTTTCATGCCAGTGCCAGCTGGGCTTCAGAGCAGAGACTCCCGCCTGTGTCGGTAAATCATTAAACATCACCACGACTCAAAAAGGCTGATGTCCAGATTTGATCCGGTGTTTTGAATTTTTAATATGCTTCATTTGAGTTCCTGCGAAGTAAGAACTTTGCAAGATACAGCTTCAATCTGCTCCTTTGCCTGCTTATATATGCTCCTGTCCCTCTTTCAGTATGACTTTAAAGAATAATTTCCACTTTTTTTTCTGTTAAAAAAAAAAACAAAACTCTGTTCACTTACTTTTTGACTTCTTTGCGCCCCTGGTCCTTCACAGGTCCTGTGTGCCCAGGCTACTCTGTGTGCCAAGGTATGATGTGCTTTATGTTCTTAACACATTCTGCATGCTTTTCGTGGCTTAAATTTTTATAGTAACATCTGCGCTGTGTTTGAGTAGGTACTATGATTTTACCACTACTGTCAGAAAGTAACAATGTTAAATGGACTAAAGGGGAATTAAAAAAAAGAAAGAAAGAAAAAGAAAGAATCTATTACCACAGCTTCCCAAAGTGGTTCGGTGACGGTTATTTAAAACCATTTAAAACAAGGTTGTTGACATGAAAATGACTTCGTACCTTTGTTGCTTGCCAGTAAATTAAGGGAGTGCTTTGCAGGAATTAAATTTCCTTTCCTCTAGATGATATCGTTTTTAATTGCAAATTGTGTCAACAATGCATAGAAGATGAAGTCATATGTTGTATCCATATGTCACTATATTGTTCTGTCCTTTCGTCTCTGTCCCAGATGTGGATGAATGTATAGAGAGTCCCGCGGTGTGTGATGGTCGGAGCATATGTGAGAACACGCTTGGGAGCTACAAGTGTGTTTGTCGACCAGGTTACCGGGGAAACGGCACACACTGTGAAGGTAAGCAATTAGTGCTGACGTCCCTCCGTGGAAAACTCTGTTTCCTGTGGACGGGGTCAGCTTCCTTGTGTGCGCGTGTTTTAATGCTTGCTGTTATCCCTTCCATTAAAATGATCCCAAGTGGTAGTATCAGGTTTATTGAATAGAAATGAACTGTCTCTCTGTCTGTCTTCAGATGAGAATGAGTGTGTATCTGGTGGTCACACGTGTGACGCCAACGCTCGGTGCGGTAACATCATCGGGTCGTATTTCTGTCAGTGTTACCAGGGCTTCAACGGAGATGGACACTCCTGTTTTGGTGGGTAAGGTGTGTGTGTGTGTGTGTGTTTGTTTGTTTGTTTGTTTGTTTGTTGTTACCCACTTGTATCATGCAATCATTACTTTCTCTGTCAAGCATTACATGTGTTTGTTTGCAGACATTGACGAGTGCATTGTGAACAATGGTCACTGTGAACACAACTGCACCAATGAGCCAGGAAGCTACAGCTGCCAATGCGCCTCAGGCTACCAGCTGGACCCGGACGGACACAGCTGCACAGGTAAAAGGCAAGCTGTAGTAGGATGTTATTTAAGTAGGCATGAGCAAGCATGACTTTTTCTCATGTTCCTTTAAAAAAAATAGATTGACATTTTAGAAAATAAAAAAATTTAGAAAATAGGCTTCTTAATTCTTGCTGTGGGTTAACAGTTGTACAACCCTTAATTTTAGTGAAATGTGTTCTATAAATAATCATATTCGACTCTTTTCGCTCTAGTGAAAAAGTAAGCACACCGTTAATGTAAATACTAGCCAGTTCCTGAGATGTTTCTCTGTAATGCACAGTGCCACATTTGTTAAAAACTAAACACGACGTGTGTGCAAATGGCTCATACCAGTCGTCAAGCACGGTGGTGGAGAGTTGATGATTTGGGCTTGTTTTGCAGCCGCAGCACCTGGGCACCTTTCAGTCATCGAGTCGACCTCACAGCTAAAGATTGGCCCAAATTAGGCTATGAAACAGGGCAATGATTCCAAGCCGAGCAGCAAACCTACAACAAAGGAGAGAAAGGGAGAGAATCGAGGTGCTGCAATCAAGTTATTGCTGCTAACAGTGGTTCTATACGCTGCTGAATAATGGGGTGTGCTTACTTTTTCATTTGAATGCATAGAGTCCTGTGAAAACTTTATTTGTCACACGATTGGGTCTACCTGTTCCCCTCTACTTACTCTCTAAAGCTCCATATAATCCAAATGTTGGGTATATTGTTTGCATTAACTCTAAAATGCTACTGTCAGAGGAGTTTATTTTAATTTTATTGTGACCTAAAGTAGTCCAGGACATAATTCAGAAATTTAGAATGACCATTTGGCTGATGATATAACACTGTCCAAACCAAACAGAAATGGCAGCAGAAGTATGAAAATAAATAGATCATGACCTCTGTTATTATTATTATTGTTGTAAAGTCTGTAAATGTTAAATCTGATGTCGTACACATTTATATCAGATCCTTGCATCATAGCTCTGCTTGCAGTAAATGTGTGAAATTGCTAAAATCTCACAGCGCATGCCTGTGAGACCTTTAAACTGCTTTTATTATTGATGAGTGAAGTAAAACATACTGCAGTCTAAAATGTACTGCCACCATACCAGCCAATCAGAAGGGCAGTACAGTAGTTAAAATGTAACCATCCTCTTCATTTTAAGTATTTATACACAGTAACCAATTAAATTGAAACACAGTTACTGTTTTTCTTCCTTCTAATAATCCCAAATTTGTATTGAAATAGAGAGGAGAGTCTAAGGTCAAGTCATAGTGCGGCTAGTCAACAGAGGGCAGCAAAGATCGTCTCGCTGGGCTTCTGCATCATTCTCAAAAGACAGAGCCAGTGACGCTTTCTCTGTTCACTCACTCTGCACTTACCTGGTATTCCAGGTTTGTGCAGTTTTGTGCTAATAGAATTTCAAATGATTATTCCAAGTCTAAATGAGTCCTTGTACAGAATGTATTTCATGTTTTGCCATGGCACAAATGTAATCTAAATGTTGCTGATCTCTCCAGATGTGGATGAGTGTGTGGCACTAAATGGGACTTGCGAGCACATTTGCATCAATACTCAGGGCTCTTTCCGCTGCTCCTGCAGACCCGGCTACCAGCTGCACATTGATGGCCACACCTGCGTGGGTCAGTCCCTCTTAAACACTCACTGCTGTTTTACCCAATCATTTTCAGTCATTTAAACACGCTAAGCATCAGTAGTAATCTGCCATGAATATGTCTTATCTTGCTAATTATTTTGGTGCGTGGGATTCAGGTTTTTTTTGTGCAGACATTCTGGAAGTAGTTGTCCTGAGGGCACATTTTGGAGAATTAGTGAAATGAGAAAAACCAGACTGTGAGGAATCTGTTGCATGCACAAGAGAGAGATGCCCAAAAATAATGAATATGATCTGTGTTTTTCTGTGTGTGGGTTTTGTCTACATAGACATCGATGAATGTAAACTCCAGAATGGCGGCTGTTCCCACACCTGCACTAATTCTCCAGGGGGACATACTTGCCACTGCCACCCTCCTCTGCTGTTAGACATTGACAACCTAAACTGCAGGAGTAAGTTTGATTACAGAGTTGACTTTACAGTCTTTTGTGTACAAAAATAAATAATTATGAAAATGCACTTCTTTGAAATCTGAATAAACAAATCTTATTAAGAACTCCTTTTCTGAGGTTTTATCACTTATTTTTCATCAAAGCCAGATCTTTCAGTGGAACATGACACAGCTAAATATATGTTTTTCTTCTGATCAGCAGTCCAAAACCTGAGAACATTGCTTCTTTAATCAAAAAGGACAAGCAAAGCAATTTAAAATTTAGAAGCTGAAATAGCGAGTTCGCTCATTTTACGAGTCGTCTTTAGTGTTCAGTATTTCCGTATACCAAGCTAAATATGATGATTTTTTATTATTTTTTTAACCCAAAAAGATGCTACATCCTGTAAGCTGAGAAATGGTGGTTGTGACCATGTGTGCACTGTAAGGGCCGAGGGCCACGTTCAGTGCAGCTGTCGAGCTGGCTGGCAACTGGACGAAGACACGAGGAGCTGTGTGGGTGAGAGTTCATCTTCACTGCCAGCACTTTATTACTAAATCACTCTTTGTTGTAGTAATAAAGTGCAGCGGGCATGTCTTGTCACTTAGCCAACTATAAATTAACCAACTGTCACGTAGGTTTAATGTTTAATTCCTCTGCTTCTGTCTTCTGTCATGAGATGTGAACGAGTGTAAGGACTTCACTAATGGAGGTTGTGAGCAGCTGTGTGCGAATCATCCTGGTGGGTTTAACTGCACCTGCAAGGAGGGCTACATAATTAGAAAAGATGACCCCACCAAGTGCCAGCGTGAGTCAAACATAATACATCTTATTGAGGACTTTGTAAAAATATAAAAATGGATTTATTTCAGTTCCTTTACTTACCGTTATTAGCCTCTCTGCCTTTGCAGCTGTGTGTGACCCCCCCTGTCAGAACTATGGAGTGTGTGTTGCCCCAAACATTTGCGACTGTCCTCCAGGTTATCCTGGAGTGGGCTGCTCAGGTACAATAAATGTTACACATGGTGTATATATAATCAAAAATGTTTTTCATAGGAATTATAGACTACTGCGCAGATTAAATAAAAGTTAATTTCTTTCTCTTTTTTGTGTGCTTTTTTGGTGTATTTGAGATTAGTATAAGGTTTAAATGCAAAGAGGAGTACTATACCCCTGTTTGTTGCATGTTTCAGCCATGTGCTCCCCGCCCTGCGCTCATGGAGGTACCTGTATGCGCTGGAACGAGTGTGTGTGTCCTCCTGGCTGGACAGGAGCAGGCTGCCACACAGGTACACTGCCTTTGGGGATCATTAAACACTCACCTGGGTGAGGCATGACTATAAAGAGAGGGACAGGTGTTACATTAAGACAGTGTTTAGAGAAGCACGGTTTACATCAATTTGTTGCCCAAAAAATGCTTTATAAGATGTTCTGCACTCACCTAAGACAAAGAGGCACTCATACATATATCCATGCACATGCATAGACATGTGCATGCATAACACGCATGTTACCTGTGCATGTGCTCTATTTTTTTCTACATCTATAACATCAGATGGTTAGCTTTGACTTGTCTTCGTGTCTCTTCCCCTTTATCAGCTGTGTGTGAGTTGCCTTGTGCTAACGGTGGTCGCTGTGTGGGACCTGATACCTGCCAGTGTCCCTCTGACTACACTGGCACCCAGTGCCTCTTGCGTGAGTAACATAATACAATAAATGAGTTATCCCAGGTGTGTAGGCACTACTGAGATTTACCCGTCCACCTGCCTCCAAACTGTTTCTGGTCAAATATGGGATTCAGTATGACAGAAAAACAAAAACAAAGCATGAACACATTTTTCTGCACAGACTCTACGTTACCATATTATTTTGTGTTTTGTAGCCCTTTGCACTCCTGCCTGTCAAAACGGGGGAAGGTGTTCAGATGTCAACAAATGCACATGTGTTGGTGGATGGCAAGGAGCTCGATGCCAGATAGGTGAGATCGGTCATTCTCTGTTACTGCATCTCTGGTTAGCTTTTGCTGTATAATGAATATATATATATATATATATATATATATATATATGCACATAA
>VUQR01005923.1:1898-35921 GCA_015108515.1 Hemichromis elongatus
CCTTTGTCTTTTCCAGCGACAACGTGCTATTTCTTTCTGTGGCAGTACGTTTCCTGTTGAGCTGTGCCACCAATCTATAGCCACTGTCTGTTGATATAGAAGTTGTTCTTTTTCGTTTCTTTCCATGTAGAATCAGACACATCTCTTTGTAACATTTCAGTGTTCTCTGATGGAGTGTGAAAAAAATAAAAAGGAAAAATAAAAGAATTATGCTGCAGGTTTTCTTCTCCATGTTGTCGATAAAGTCAATGTTGTGCCTTTGATAGTGAAAATATAAAGAATATTTCTTCTTCTTTTTTTTTTTACATCCTACTAACAGTAGATTGGTTTTTTGTAGTGAAATTTTTTTGTAATTTTATTTATGAGTCTCATAACAGAAATCAAATCATGATGTTCAGTTGTATACTTTCAAACTGCAGTTAGAAAAAAAATAAAAAATGGACTTCATGTTGTCTGTGTTAGCCCTCTTTCTGGCTCGCTATTTTATTTACAGTAATGCAAACCCTGTTTCACAAGCGACAAAGACTCGCAACTTTTGAATTGTTGTTATGGTTACATGCAAACTTTGGCAAAAGCAGAAAAAAGTCTGCAGGAAGGACCTGCAGGGATTTATCAGGGCAGATTGGCAGTACCTGCACATTCAGTATTAGCCTAAAAACCAAAAGGCATTTAAGGAAAGAGCAAGGTAATATTTATCTCAAGGAAAATAACTAATATGCTTTAGACATGAAATTAACAAATAAATAAAAGCCAAAGAGGACCAGTTACACTGATAGGACCAGTGAATGTGAGATGTTAATTTATCTTCATCTCGTTTTTGTACTTTTATATTCAGAATGACACCATAAAATCCCTATATATCAATAATACTTAATTCATAAATAAGCTATTATATAACTAATATTCAATCTGGATCAAAGACTATATTTTTTGTTATTTTAGAGCTAAGATTTTGTCCACTCTTGCTTTACTTTATAATGTCAGCAGCGTGATGTTTACAAGCAGCAAAACATTCTTAAAACTTTAACTAATCCAAGAAAGAAAAAAAAATATCCACATTAACTAACCGGAATCATCGGTTTATAACCATTTCAAAGTATCTCTCTGATGCCACCATCAGTTTTCTGTGAATCTGCTTTATTATTTTTAACAAATGCTCAGAGCTGAAGTGCATTCGGTCGTCTGGCTTTGCACTCAGCGTCTGGCTGTTCGCCACCAGTTCTCACTCATAATGTACTAACGGTAACTGTTGCACCACTTCAAGCCTGACTGCCTTTTGTCTGTTCAGTCGCTAATGCCATAGAGGTCATAAATGCTATCATTAGATATGCAGGGGCATGTTTATCTGTGCACCTGTGCTCTCACACAGGCATGATTGTCGTTAGAGAGGAAGCGAAGCAAGACACAAAATGTTCCGATTTTGCACAAAGATAGACGACCCCAAACAAGGTTTATCTGGAGCTTTCTTTGGCGAGTTATAGCTGATGTTTATCACCTGTTATCATGTTGTATCGGTGCTCAAAACATCAAATATTTTGATATAAAGCTGGTACTGAAAAATTGTTCCACGGTGCTACTAAATACAGCCCCAGAAGCAAAGTCAGTAGAGCATTGTGAAGCTGAAGAAACAGCCAGTATTTAGAGAGGCTTAATCCCTGTCTTTAAAAGTAAAAAGAGAAGAAAACTACGAGTCAATATCTCTGTTTCAGTGCAGCAAAGTCCTCATTAATTAAGGGAATGGGGTGAGAACTTTTAACAAAAGGATCACAATGAAACTTTTGATCATTTAACACGAATTTGAAAGTTTGATTCTGCACGAGTCATATTTTAGTCTTTCTAGTATTTGTAAACGAGTCCAGTCAGTTTTTTGTTCCACCACATTAGATTACCATGACCTGGATGACTGAGAACCTACACAGACATAACTACCATTATTGTTTCTACAAATTCTACACATTTTGTCATTTTGTCACTGATGTATATTTCTTCTGAATTTGACAGCTCATTAAAACAGTTACTTATGTCAGTCAAATTTACAGATGTCGTCTCTACTTAATTCTGTCCAGCATGCCGTTATTTTTTTTCTTCAATCAAATCACTTTAAACCTTTTCCAAATATGTATGAAAAAGTAAAAAAAGTGCTTTCTACTTTACTGGAGCACTCAAAGTGTGTTATAGAAGATGCCTCGTTCACACTTTTTTTCCAGTAATATCCAGCTTGAAATGCAGCCTTAGTTTCCTGACCTTAGCTGACAGCAGTGGCACCCTGTTGGGTCTTCTGTTGCCCATCTGCATCAAGCTCCAGTGTGTTGTGAGTGTTCTGCATACCTGGGTTGAGTTACTGTGACCTTCCTATCAGCTCAAAGTAGTCTTCTCCTTTGACCTCCGATATCAACAGGGCTTTTTATTTTCTCTTTTTCTGACAGTTCATTGTAAACGTAAGAGATAATTGTGTGGGGAACATTTTGGGAGATCAGCAGTTCTGACCAGCCCATCTGGCGTCGACAACAATGCCACATTCAGTCACCTTTCTCCCTAATTCTGGTACTCAGCTTAAATTTCAGCAGATCATCTTGATCATGGCTGTGTGCCTAAATGTTTTGAGTTGATGCCACGTGATTGGCTAATGGAACACTTGAGGTACAGTTTTTCTTCGGTTGGTTTGACGCAACAGAAAAGTCCTTCTCACCATTCTTATTGCAGTTCTCAGAACGGTTCGGGCATTTTTCATAACACAGAATCAGCTGTGCAAAAGACACTGGGAGAATCAAAACCCTTTTCACATTTATCAAAACATGAATAATGAGTCAGTCAATTCAAGTCGGCGATGAATGAATCAAACCCTTTCACCACTCTTTAAAGAATTAGTCATTGAAATGTTTAGTTGCTTTTTTTTCTCAAAGGCAAATTAAAAAAGCAAAATAATAACCATTAAATTCAATACGTCAGAAAACAAACAAGTCAAAAATATATACTCTAATCTGAGACCTTAACACCAACCTCTGTGTAGTCAAGTAAAGCCCCACTACATACATTACGCAACCACTTTTTTAGGTACGCTCTTTCCAATGCTTGTCACAGTACTCAAAATATATAATCAGCATTTAATATCAACAGCAACTCAAAGTATTTATGCGTGTTGACATGGTCAAGACAGCCTGTTGAAGTTCCATCTAAGCACCAGACTAAGGAACAAAGATGACTGGACGTAACAAGCTAAGCAGAAGAGCATCCCTGACAGTAGAACACATCTGACCTTGAAGCAGATGGGCTACAGCAACAACAAAAGACCACACTGGGGACCACAACCATCAGCTAATAACTGAAATGCGTATTAGTACATTTGGTGAGTCATATGGACTCAAAATTGGACAACAGAAGACTGAAAAAACTGTACTCCAACGGCCTTCAGTCAACAGTAGAGCATCCTTGGGACTGCTGCAGAGGGGAATTCGGATGAGCAGCTGTGAATTTCTATTTGTTCCAAGTAAACCTCTGAATGGGTGTTACTATATTTGCTCTTTCATACATGTTTGAGAAAAGTATCACTGGACAATTTATTAGGTACACCTTTCTAGTACTGGTTTGGATCCCAGTGGGCGATTATTTTGTATGAAATTTTTTATTCTTCACATTTTATTTTTGGATCTAAATACTTTGGCCAATATTTTTTGCACTAATTCTTTAAGGATAGTAAAAAAAAAAAAGGTATTTTTTGATAAAAAGTAGAAAAACTTTTGATGTCGAAGTCCTAAAACGGCAGTGAGTAAAGACTTTTACTCAGTGGTCACAGTGTTTTTGACTCATGGGAAATGAGCTTTGATTGTTGAATTGCATCAAAACAATTGAGAAAACTAAAAAGACAAATATGTTAGCTATAAGTCATCATTTTACTTACATTAAACAGTATTTTAAACATGATTATGTTCACAGTTTATTACGTTTTTTTTAGAAGCCTTTTTTGCAGACTGTGACCTGATATTTTTTTTCTGGTGCCATCATCAGGCTAAAATCTTCACATGCTACCCTTTCCAAACAAAACACAGCATTGAATAGGTGGATTGTACGACATTTGCTAAGAAAACGCATGTTTCCTGTGAAGAAAATCCTTTGGGTTCACTGATTTGAGGGTTTTTTTCTGTACCGTGATACTTAGAGGAAGCTTTGAAATTTCATCCTCGGTGCTGGTGAGGTTCAAATGTTGCATTCACACCACACAGGCAGGACAGGAAAAAACAAAAGACATCCCTCTAACTGTCCTTTCATTGCTACAGTCAGCAATTAAATGAGGTGTTCTGACAACAGTATAATCATCCTGGCTGAGTGTGCATTACTGCGCAGTGCATAATATATATGGAGTATATTTTGTAAATGCTTGCAATGTTGTGTGTTTGTAGTTAATGTCATCGCCACTCATATCTGGGGTAATAAACATTCATCATCAGTTCTGTGTGGTTCCCAGAATTTTATGCCCAATAAAACTAAAGAAGGCAAGCCAGGCTGTGTGTGTCCAACAAATAAATACAGTGTCACATCAAAAGTGTCTCCAATATTTCCCAATAATCCTCCTATATTTGCTCATTTCCTCTCTCTGGCACACGAGATCAGATCTTGACTTCAGCGAGTTGGAAACTAATGAGGCAGCTCTCCAGTTTCCCTGTTCATTTATGCAGAACACTCCAAAGTATTACAACCAAAACACACTGCGGATTAGTGTAGTTTTTCCCGTTTGTTTTTTTTTTTCTTCTTTTCTTGTTTTTTTGGGAGAAAAAAAACAGGAAATGAGGGCAACAAACTAACTGTGAGCAGATTTGTTGGACTTTGATGTGACTTTCATGTTATTTTGGGGCATGGGAAAGGAAAGGGCAGGGGTTAGTGAATGGTTGGTCAGGATGGTAGAAGGAGCAGTGTAGGGGCTTTGTTTTACAGAATCAGTTTTGAGTGCTGATCTTTGACCCACATATGTAGAGAGTAGTTATTAGAGTGATGACCCTAAGGTTCCTTGTTTGGTGGTGGAAGGAACGTTTAATGATGGTTTAATTCCAACTACTTATTGCTTACTCAAACGGACTGCTTTTAAATTAGACCAAATGAACTACGGCATTGAAATCTGAACCTGAAATCATGTCAGCAAAACCTTAAAGAATTCAGACTTAACCCCATTCATCAGACAATGATTTAAGTGGAAGCTAAGTTGATATATTTTAGAGCTTTTCCTGGCACAAATTCCACAAGTGAGCGTGAGAATCTCCTTGCTCCCATTTAAATGAGTTATGATGTTTTCATCGCAGCACAATTTACATCACACATACTTTAAGTTGCACAACTTTTTTCTTAGAGATAAAGGCATAAGAAATAAAGTACTGCAATTCTTAAGCGATCCCTTATTCCTTTTAAGTATGTTTTTTAGGTAAGTGTAAGGTGGTTTAAAACAAACAAAGCATTGCTCTGAAAATGGTCAGGTACAAGGACTGGACTGAAAATGACTGAAAATTTTGGAATTCCCTAAGAAAGCCTGAAAAACTATTGTTTAAAAATGACAAGGAACTGTGTCTCTTTGGAAGCAAAATTTAAAGTGCCAATGCAGAAAAAGCATACCTGGGTAGAAAAACACACAATACAACACTGCTAGTCATAGACTGGCCTCCCCGGTGCCCAGAGCTCAACGTTACTGAAGCAGTAAGGGATCATCTTGACAGAGAACAGAACAAAAGACAGCCAACATCCAAAGAACAGCTTTGTATGCCCTTCAAGAAGCCCAGAGAACTATTTCTCAGAACTACTTAAGGAAACTGAGAGAAAGCTTTTCTCAAAAAGTTCAGGCATGCATTGAAAAATAAAAGTAGTCATACCCAATATTAACCATCAAGGTTAATTGTACAAACTCTTTTTGTGTACTTTATTTCCATGTATTTTTCCATGTGTTTCTGTACCTATTTCCCGTTTTCCTGGTTAAAAATAAATATTAAAAACTAAGGAAGCGCTATACTTTAAAAAAAAAATTTTTTTAACATGCAATTGTGATTGACCAGGGAGGAGACCTTAAATAGTGCCATTCATCTCATTTGCATTGTATTTTTGCACAAAGAGCTACAAGTTGAACAGATTGATAGGTCGGGTAAACTGATTTAATTAACCTTTAACGTGACACTGTCCAAATTGTGGAACAGGAAAGCGAAAGAAAAAAAAATCTACAAAGTGCATTAGTATAACTTACGTAATCATTTAATCATACCAGAGAAGAAGATGGCATTGAATATCCCAAACGTATTCCCCCTCTGCCTTTCCTCTAAAAATGCTCTGGGTGCACTAAAATTGATAAGATGCCACGGATAATATGCACACCAGACCTTCAGTGACTCACTGCTATTGAGGGACACTGATGTTATTGTACATGGTGCCATCCTCTGGCTGCTGTGGTGTACTGCAGGTATATTCTAGGGCAAAGAAATCTATTTTGTTATAAACTGCATATCACATGTTACACATACAGTAGTGTGTGTGAGTGTGTTTGTCTAATATCGGTAGGTTCATTTGTAAGGCACGTTACAGCTTCAGTTACCTGATTGTGATTCTCTTTGTGATGAATTCTACAGTTTATCAAATTGTACGACTTTTTTAAACTGTGACCTTCAGTATTATATTTTTACTAGAGACAGTAACTTCTAAATCCAAAACTATGGAAGTTCCCAAAGAACAAAAGCATTTCACTCTTATTTTTTAATAAAATGTTGGGGCACACATGGACTTCTGTAAAAAGCAAAGATTGCTCTCTTCCTTGTTGACTTCTTTTATTCGATGACTAACCAGTGCTATTTTACCTGGTTGTAAATAAACATTATGCCTTTAATGTTTTTTTAACATTATACATTTTTTTTCAGTGTATAATTATACAGACATTGTGTTTTTTCACTGTATATAATGATATATCATCTCTTGATGGCACAGAAACACCAGAAAGTGTGAAATTAAAAAAAATCAATAGATTTTTCATTTTTTTTATATTTTAAAGCATGAAAATAATGAACAGTCTTCTCTCCAAAAAGGAAACTAAATAAACAAACAACATCGCCCGTATGTAAAGCAGTTGATAAAATGCACTTCTTGCCTCATTAATATAAATTAACATACAGATAAGACACATGCTGGATATTTGGATTAGCATTTACACAGCACTTTTCTTCTATGCACGTTAAGCACTTTATTTATCTCACATATATCTTCTGCTCCCTGAGCCTACTGCTCACCACTTAACCCAACGCCAACATCTGTAGACTTACTTGAGTTATAATTTTACACTGCAACATCTGCGATAACAACCTTAATGTCACCACTTTGACCAATTTTACGTATCTCCTGGTTTGTCACAGCAGTTTTGCCATGTTCATCCAGGTTTTATGTGCATTTTATGCGGTATTTTCATGTATGTTCGTCTTGCAAATCTCATTCTCATGCTTCTGTTCTTGCTTCTCATTTTTTGTAATCCTTCATAATGATGGATAATAGTTGCATTTTCATGTGTGTGGGACTATTTGTATTGTTTCATATCCAGTTGCTATGTGAGTGCCTTAATGTATCCTATGAGCTACATGTGGCACAGACCGACTAACTCTGGCATTCTTGATTTCTTGCTTTCAAGCTTGTGCCCACAGCAGTACAGTGGTGTAACTTAGGCGGCCTGCCAAACAGACCACAGTGTGCCCAAGGTGATGCTGTAGGCTACCACGGCCACTAAGTAGACTCTGAAGAGCAGCACGTCAAGCACATAGCCAACCTGGAGCCACTCCTTGGCAATTTCACGGCACTTGTCCCTCTTCTCTAGGAAGTGCCGTATCGTTGTCACCTCTTGCAGGATGTTATCCATCAGAGGTGGGACGTTGTCCTTAGCTGGAGTCAGGTGCAGTCCAAGCAGCCCACCTTCTCTCTCATGCTGGCTGAGCTTTCGGCCGATTTCGCAGGTGTGGTGGAGTGAGCACGGCGCTGTAGGGTTTGAATCAAGTTACAGGATTATTTACAGTGCTAAAGCTTAACAGCATTTGGGGATTTTTCCTTATTTTCTGCCTTATTTAAGTACTATTGTGAATTATATTAGCCATGTTGCATGTTTTATTCTATACCTACCAGTTCCATAATTGTTTTCCTTGTAGTTCTCCATGTCAGTGGACTGAGAGGAAAGTCTGGAACATAGTCGGTGCTTTTTGTGGATGCAGAAAAGGACTGGAGCTCTTTCCAACACCAGATACTTCAGCCACTGAGGCACAGGGGGCTGCAGGTCTTGTTTGTGGACCAGACGTACAATCAGTACAGTTTCTGTTAGGCTGATTACTAGGAGGGCCATGCAAACCACAAAGTACACACCTGTAGGACAGGTAAGAAAAAAAAATTGTAGTATGTAAATGGTAGTAATGTAAATGGTGGAAGGATGTTGCCCTGCCTGACACCCAGTGCATCTCTGGATAGTCTTCACGTCAGGTGATGTTTTGCCCTGACTCATCTGTCACTGGATGCTTTACTACAAACTAATAGCAGTTTGTGGTTTTGATCTCTCCTGAATATTTTTCTCTGTTTTGTTTACCCATGCATTTAAAGAAAAGTAAGACTGCCTTCAGGCAAAATATTTTAAACTCATATCTTCATAGTAGTTGCAGAAATGCTCATTTGAATACAAACTGCCGGTGAGCGTAATTGATTCTAGTCACCAATTAGCGGGGTTCCTATGGCAGTGGCAGGCAGGGTGTCAGACACAATGATGAGGAAGACAGAGTAGCCCAGCAGCAAAGTGATCTTGAAAGAAACTCTCTCTCCACTGTCTGGCGGCAGATAGAAACCCACAATGTCCATCACCATTAAGAAGATGCTGGGCAGCAGCAGGTTCACGGTGTAGAATAATGGTCGCCGTCGGATCACCACCTGGGAGATTTAGTGTAGAGTCAAGTTAAAATGTGTGCTATCAAATGAGGCAGGACATGTTTAGCATTTCCTTTCATAAAAACTGGGAAACTGGGGAACAGATAGGAACACACTTCTTTTTTCTTGTTGGTATAAGCAGTTTATCAACAGTTTTATCAACTGGCCTTATAGATATTGAACAATTTTAAAACAGGCACAAGATTTGGTCCAGGAAAAATACACACAAGGCAAAACAATTCTTAAAAACGGCCTTCCACTTTTACTATAAATCATAGTAAGAACATTAGGGCAGGGATAGCCAAGTAGAAAGAGTGTTTACCCCATGATCGGAAGGTGAAGGGTTTGACTCCACCAAATGGCTACCCTGAGATACCCTTGAGCAAGGTACTGTCCCCACACACTGCTCCCCGGGTGCTGGATTGGTAGCTTCCCAATGCTACCAATCCAGTGAGTGAATGGGTTAAATGCAGAGGACTATAAAAAAAATTCCCGCTAGTGACTAGCATGGTGATGAATATGTAGTTAAGTCCAAAGTTATTTGGATAATTGTAATTTTACCTCTATAGACCACTGCAATGGATTTGAAATGAAATACTGAAAATGTTATTAAAGTGAAGACTTTTTAAAGTAACACTTGCATTAAATGCTATTTTAATTCAAGGGGTTATCAAAAGGGTTGCATGAGTTGTCTAGAAATTACACCAATTTTTATCCAAATATAAGTTTCATACTTGGAATTGACTCCACATCTTTTATTTACTTAATTTGCCCTAGTTGCCTATTTTAAGAGGTTCAAAAAATTGACATGACAGCATTTCATGGTGATGTGATACTTGTCTCCTTTTTCCCCCATGACAAATTAAGTAAATTAAAGATGTGGAGTCAAGTCCAAGTATTGAACTTGCATTTGTTGGTCGTCGAGAGACGTCCAACGAATGTCTGTGCATGTAAACAAGGCCATCATTTGTTTAAAAAATGAAAATAAACCTATTGGCAAAAGCCTTGATAGTGGCTTTTGCTACAGTTTGGAAAATGCTGAAAAAAAAGGAATGCACTAAGTAGTTCATCAACACCAAACAGTCTGAAGAACCACAAAAGATAATGAGCACAGAATATTTTCCATGGTTAAGAAAAACAATTTCACAACATCTTGTTAAGCCAAGAACACCCTCAAGAAGGTATGTGTATCATGATCAAAATCTAAAATCAAGAGATGATTTCATCATCATAAAAAAATAGTTTACAACAATGTGCTAACCACTTGTTATACTCAAAAACAAGAAGGCCAGAAACCTAAAGGAGCCTGCACAGCTCTGAAAAAACATCCGACACATGAAACCAAGATTAACTTGTACCAGACTGACTGGAAGAGCGACGTATGGAGAGGAAAAGGAACGGCTCACATCATCTGTCAAACATGGCGGAGGAAATGTTATGGCATGGACACATATGGCTTTCAGTAGAGACAGGTCACTGGTGTTTTAGTGATGACTCAATTGCTGATAAAAGTATCAGGTTGAATTCTGAAGTGTATAAGGTTATACTTTTTCAGATTCCACCAAATGCTGCAAGACAGACAACGTTTCACAGGGCAAATGGCTAGTGATGCAAACAACCTGCAAAAGCACCTCAAAAGTTTTTCAAAGCAGAAAAATGTGATAGACCTCAATCGCTGGAGAAAAACGGCATTAGATGATGGCCATGGACTTCAGGCAGTCAGGGAGTACAAAGAATTTCATCATAAAAACAATTATTTTTTGAACTTCCAAAAATTTGTATTAAAAATGTCTGCATTTCCTTTTTTTTGTTGTTGTTTTTTTTTCTTTTCTTTTTAAGTGTCCTTTATCACTGTTCCTCTTCGCCTCTGTTTTTCTTTTCCTTCATCTTTCTTTCTCCCTTTGCTATCCCCCAGCCTGTCCTGTCTATAACAACTGAAAATAAAAATATCTTTGTTGGCCCTCAGAAGTCAATTCTGACTACTAAAAACCAAACGGGACAGGCAAAAAAAAAAAGAAAAAAAAAGTCTGCATTTCCTAAAGATTTAATTCAGTACTTCTGATAAACCCCATAGACCTAAACCCTTTAATTCCTTATGGACCTAACTGTATAAACATTAGATCAGTAAACACATTAGCAAAATAAAATAAACAAGGCATTTAGTCTATTTTTTCACTGTTTCTCTATCTTGTCCTATTACATTGGTTAGGAGTTTTTGTATGCTGTATGAAACTTATCAAATCGTTGCACTCACATGGAATTTCATTTCAGCGTAATACTCTTCTTTGTCCACACTGAAGTTCTTATATTTGGATAGTACATGAAGTAACTCCCACTCTCCTTGGTTCATGAAGACACTCTTGTCTTTGCTGAGTTCCTCGGGCTCTCGCATCAGGGTGATGTTGATGTCATCAACTACAAATCGAACACAATATTGGGAGCAGCGTGAAACAGCCATGGCAACACGTCAGCCTTCACCTACCTCTGTGCTCTCTCACAGCAGGAGAGACTTGATGGATTCATCAAACAGAGCAGTTGTTCTAGCCGAGACTTACAAGAAGTGGTGCTTCTTCAAAGACAGTGATTGGATTTAGCTTTTTTTTTTTTTTCCTGTTTAGTTCAGTTTGCATGCAGGTAATTGATAAATATGAACTTTTCACTGCATTTTTTAAAGCATTCACAAACACTTCTAAGCTAAAATGCCCCCAAGAATACTTTTAGGAATAAAACTAATAAAATGTTCATTTCAATGTTGCTATATTATAAAATACAATATATATTGTATTTGTATTTATATATAAAATAAAAATACAATAAACAAAACTGCGGTAATGACTGTTATTTAATTAATTAATTACTCATTGAAATATCTTACTGGTATGGAGCCAGCTTTGGAAAGTGAGGCTGCAATTCTGTACATCAAATGGGAAGTTGTAGATATTGAGAGTGCATGCTGTGACAACCTGGATTGGCTTGTAGTTGCGCACAACTCCATCATCACTGACATAAACATAAGGAATGTCTGGAGACTTCCCCACGTCCACACTGCAGGTCACAGAGAGAAATAACAGTGACAGTTTTAATCAGCATAACAGAAATCTGAGAAGGTCTGTGTATTAGAAGTAGTAATAGCATAATCTTACAACTCATTGATGAGGATGTCAGGAACCCAAACATTAGCTGTGGGTATGGAAATTTTTTTGACTCCATCAAAGTCCTGTGAATCCCACACCAGGAACTCATCTTTCCATGACTAAAATATTCAGGAGTGCAGAAAGAACCAAACAGAATGTAAAGATTTTTTAATTAGATTTTTTTTTAATATGGGCTGAGTGTGGTGTAATTAAATGTTTGAACACAAAGGAATACACAGAAAAGCAAATACAGATGTAAGTAAAAGCAAACATATTTTATGTAACACTTTATAAGTTGACTGACGTCTAGATTTTATATATAATATTTTGTTGCTTTTAATGGCATATTTATTGATTTTGTCATTTGTCCAAACAAAGACAAGCAAACATATGGTTTGTTTGTTTATGCTGATGGCACTTACACAGACTCATGAGAAAATGTAATGCTTTTAAAGAGAATAAAATCAATCACAACGGAAGGTTTTTTGTTTTAAATAGCATGAATGTGAATACTAAATTGTACATAAATTGTAAATACATAATTGTTGGGTAACCATATATTTGCCATGTCAAGTGGACAAAATAACTGATAAATGAAAAATACCAAATAAAGTAAGCAAACAATATACATCAAGATTTTTAATTTTGCTTACCTGTCTGTACCAGACATATGTTGTTAACACCTGATTCTTCTCGTCCTTTAAAACACAGAAAAAAAAGAGAGAAATTAGATTCAGTTTTAGAAAATCAGTGTGTGTTTGTGCATGCTCACATATGCATAATTATGACACACGGTGTCTGTGAAGGTTCTCAGTCATCCAGGTCATTGTAGTCTAAGGAGCTGTAAGGAAAAGGCGTCTGGACTTCTTTAGGTTGTTCAACTGGTGCGGGAGTATGAAAAGGAATCGAGGAAAAACCTAAAGAAGTCCAGACACCTTTTCCTTACAGCTCCTTAGACTATGACACACGGTATAATTAACAACGGTTTCTTTAAAAAATATAACACAAAGAAAATAGTAATTGGTTTGTAGACAGCATAACTCACCACATTAAGGATAGAGTATACCATGAGGTCAATTTCCACATTAGTAGGCGTGTTCCAGTCTTTCACTGGTCTCACTCCTTTCTTATAACCAGCACTCAAAAATTCTGCCAGTCGCACTAAGGTGGCATTGGCAAATCTCCCCGGGCCGATGCCAAGTTTCTTCGCTAAAAAAGTTACAGTGAAAATTTGAAAAACCAGTAAAAATGTAATAGACATATATATATATAGAAAATAAGAAAATTACAGAAATAGTTGAAATCACAACTGACAAACAAATGTGTAACAAAATTAATGACATGTGTGGTCAGCTTCAGTAAAAAAAGAAATTAGAAATGAAATTCATCAAAAAAAATTAGAAGTAAATCATCATGAGAATTAAATGCAATGAACATTTACAATCACAATATTTTTAAACTAAATGTATTTCATAAAGATTATGCATTTCTTGTTTCAGATGACAGATAAAAGCTACATGTCACGTATATTTAATTAAAAACCTACAATACCAAACAACTAAGCATCAATGTTTACTGTATTTCAGCGCAAATATAACAGTCCTGTAAGTTTTCATGGCTTTTTTATATCTCAACATATATCCTATATCTTTTGTATGTAGGATTAAAGTCAGCTATTTCTGCAATATTTCTTTCATTGTTTGAGACACTTGAGTTTTGATGCTAATGTCTAATAAATGTTTAGATACTAAAGAATTATTAGTTACTAATATTTATTATTAAGATTAAACTTTTTGCAAAAACACTTAATTTGTTACCAGACAGATGTGACTAAAATTAAACGGTTAAGATTGAACTAAAAAGATAAATGAAGACTAGAAAAAATATTACACAGGAAATCTAATAACATTTTAAGCTATTATTAATATTTTCCCAGATATTTGGTGAACCCAAGGCCCAAAATTGGCTTAGGTTAGGTTAACAGTATAAATCACAAGCTGGTGTACCTGTGCATTCTTTTGAGGCTTCATTAATCAGAAGGAAGCAGAGTGCTGTCCAGGCTGATGAGAATCTCATGCTGCTAGTTCACCTGTGTTTTCTCTTGTTGCTGCTGAAGTCTGCCTGTCGCTCTGATGAAAGGCCTCAGGATGCCTGGCACCTATATCCTCCACATCCATCCACTATATGCATCACTTCACTCACATCCACTATCAAAACCTTGTTAGTGTCACTCCACTCATGAGGGTGTATCCGTCTGCTCTGACACCACTCCTTGTTCAATAAAGCGGCAGCTCGCTCAGATAAATGGAGCCAGAGTTCTGCGACTGGATCATATGTCATGTCTGAGAAGTTATTTAATTCAATAATACGATCCCAGGCCAGAACGTTACAATGTTTACCAATTATGAAACCATTAGGCAAGCGTGTCATCCCATTTTAGTCTCAAAGTGTCAACAATTAATGCCTTAAAAACAATTAAAAAGGAGTGAGGCGTGTGAATTTTTATTAGACAGTTTTCAGCTCTGCTCAGTTTTACATCACAGTATATTTTCTTTGGCAAATATGTCCTTTAACTTTTAAGGAAAGGGCATAATATTTTATATATGAAGTTAAAACTCAGAGCATACAATATTACACAGGTTCCTGGCCAGGATTGCTCTATCTACAGTACTTACAATGAGTAAAGTTATTATGTGCCGCATAAAGCCCAGTTATCTGTTCAACACTGAAATAATCTTTACTGGATCTGCCTTCAAAATGCTCCATCATCCCTAATACTACTGAGTCTCCTGTCATTACATATGCTGTACCATTTTCAGACTACAGCAAAGTCCACAAAGGCACGTAACCTTCACATGTTCGGTGCTTTTGGATTTAAACTACAGTAGTAAGTTGCAATTTATTAGGTTCTAGAAGTACTATTTACTTTCAATACATTTTCATGGCCATACAAGGAATAACAGTATACCTTATTAAAAAAATTAAAAGGATGTTGATCATTAAAATGATCATTTTCAACTCTTACCCTTTGCAAAGCCATCTAGAAAGGTGAACTGGGCTCTTTGGCAGGCCAAATCTAGCCTCTGTACTACAAGTTTAACCCCTGATGTTAAGTGCACCTAGAAAGAGGCTGATATTGTACTTCACTTTCATGCTGACTCTGTCCAAAGTACTGAAAGTTTTGGTTTTTGACTTATATAAAGTAAGTAGGTTTCAAATTCAGATTCCAATTCAAACTAAAAATGTAGGTTTGATTTGGACTGAACCTTTAGCTCTAAGCCATGAAGGGCTGTGACAACTCTTTAGTTTCATTCATGTGAAATTTCCTAAAGAAAGGTTTTGTGGCCTACTTTTTTCACTCGCCTGCTCTCCGGGCTTCAGAAATAATGAATCTGAGCAGTGAAGCCTTTGAGTACTTGTAGCTGTCTCTCTAAATGGATGCATACTAAGTCTGTAATCATGTGAATTTCAGAAAGGCAGGATCCATCGTTCCTTTGCCTTACAAAAGCTTTTGTTGCTTCCTCTGTCATGTTTTATCTTTGCAAAATAATCACATTCTTTTTGTGGTTATTATTTTATTTAAAAAAAACAAAAAACAGACACAAACATTTACAGATTGCATTTATATCCAAAACAAAGCGAATGCAGACATCTTAAACAGCCACTGGAAGCCTCAGAGAGACACCAACAAAGCAATGATGAAAGATTTATTTTCAGATGTGTTGCATAACATCGTGTAACCAGATATACTGGAAAAAAGAGGTTGCTGATACCGTCAAAACTGCATTAATATTGATCGTTACACTGGCAAGTTTTCTGTGCACATTTGATATTCTTATTAGGACTATTAGGAAGCCACCAGGGAATAGAGACACAGCAGCTGAGCTCTGAAAGGTTTTCACTGATCCATTTTGTGGCAGTAGGATGGAGATTAAAGTATGAATACAATATCATAGCATCACACTGGAAGTGAGAATTTTCTCCTGAGAGCTACTTTATTGTATCTTCTCTGCCGGGAAACATAATAACACAGCCGATACAATAATGTCTTTGTCAGAATGATGATACAGTGCTACGATGGCTAGAGCGGTGGCGGTTACACGAGCAGCATATTCAAAGTGTAGCTATTGCTCCAGAAGACTTCAGCTGTTCTTTTTGCAGTTTTGCCAAATATTTATACTGGCTATTTGAAAGGCATCACTCAAACT
The DNA here is from genome assembly GCA_015108515.1 of Hemichromis elongatus. Taxonomy (NCBI): domain Eukaryota; kingdom Metazoa; phylum Chordata; class Actinopteri; order Cichliformes; family Cichlidae; genus Hemichromis; species Hemichromis elongatus. The sequence goes on from VUQR01005923.1 coordinate 18,148, forward strand.
GTCAGTAATAAACATTTCATGTTAGTTGTGGTTAGTTTGTTAATAATTTATATAATTTGAATAAACTGCTGCTTTGACCGCATCCTGTTCTTAGACCTCAAAGATCCACGACTGTGATTTAAACTAAAAAAAAGTCAAAAAACAGCCACATCACAACAAATAATCATCATTTTAAAGCACTGGGTCAACAACAATGATATGCAAATAAAGTCATATCATATTAACTATATATGAGCACTTCTTGAAGTAGCCTATATTTTTATTTAAATCAGGTTTATTCTATAGACAGGAACAGAGGAGTATTTATCTCTGCAATTACAGTGGACATAGGCAAGAAGTGTTTTAAGTTTTTAAATGTGCAGTTAAGTCAAGCGAAGCTCCAGTTGACCCAGAGCAGCAGTAGCGTTCCAGCGTACAAGCCCAGAACCAGCAGATAAATGCGAAACAGGAAGCAGTCGAGCTTAGAGCAGAGGGCCAGCCATTCACTCTGAGCTGAAGACTCGCTGTCCTCCTGGGAAAAGGCTAGACGGAGGGAAACCAGCTCTCGGAGGAGCCACTCCAGCCCAGTGGGAGTATCCTGGATCTCATTCAGGGACAGCAGATCCTCATCCAGTGAGTTTTCAAGCTCATAGTCTAGAAAAAAAAAACATTACAGTGCAAGTAATGAATATATATTTATGGAGTAGGAGACAGTTTATATCCTGTACAACAGCCACAGTGACTCAGCCCACTGTGCCACCCTGCTGATATTCCACCCTCGACTATTCCTCTAATGCATTTTTTGTCCTACTTTCAAAAAGAGTTTCCATACGCTTTGGCACAGTTTGTATTTCTATTTTTATTTTTAGAGCTTAAATTTTCCCACAGATAAAATGTGCCTTGGCTCCCTTTTAAGTGTTTTTCCTGCCATGACTCATGATGTTGTTTTCAATTTTGCTGAAGCAAAGTAAAATAAATAAATAAGAAATTGTACTCTTGTATCCGCTGCCAATAGCACATTTGGGAAAACGAGTCTTAAAGTTTACCTCCAGACGGGTTTATGTGGTCGAGGGTTTTGATGGAAGTTAAAGCACTCTCGGTAAAGACATGACCAGCTGAGCCGTACTTGTCCAACAGGCAGGCAGACACTGACATTTCCTTGACCTCCTTCTCACTGTAGTGAAGCAGCTTCACAACCAGTATAGACTTGATCAGGCTGAGCATCAGCAAGGCCATGCACACCACAAAGAATACCCCTAAATGGAGATTGTATAAATCAGAAACTGGGTGGAGAATATAGAAACGCTTACAATAGTCTAGTTACATAAAAGCCAAACTACAAACGATATTTACAGTAAAGCTTTACTGATCGCCCAGACAACTAATTAAATGCTCATAGTCTGATTCTACTTTAAACTGTCTTCATATTGTGCCACACTGCCTGTCTTAGGGTATTTAGTCTAAGAGTGATCTTTTCTATGGATTAACATTACCCTTACTCTTTATAGGTTTTACATGGAGCACTCTATTTTAGACAGAGCAGGTTTGCAGCCTCCCCAGATAAATTACTGTGTAAAATTAAATGTGGGGAGCACTCAGAGCTTCATAATTTAATTAAGGTATTTCAGATTCTGCTTCTTCAATTAGGCTCCACTTGTTTTTCTTCTTGTATTCCCCCAGTACTACTAGACATAGTATTGTCATTCTACAAATTAATGTTTTGTAGACAGCGCGCATTGGAATTTATTTTATATTAACCTTTCTGGCTTCAGTTACAGAATAAAAAAAACAGAATGAAAATAGGTTGTTTGCTGTACATATGTGTGTCTTTAAAATCCCACCAATGAGTGAAGTTCTGACAGCAGTAACAGGCAGTTCATCTGTCATGTTGACTCTGAAGACGGTGTAGCCAAGCAGTATGCTGATCTTAAAGGTGATGCGTGTACCGCTGTTTAGAGGCAGGTAGAAGCTCATCACATCGACCAACATGAGGAAGATGCTCGGGATGAGGAGTCCTACCACGTACAGCAGGGGGCGCCGGCGAATCAACACCTGAATAAAAGATAAGGCCAGTGAGCTGAGGTATGAAGGACAGATAGAAATAATACCCGCAAGTCTTGATATGTCACAAAACTAATTCCAAAGTGACTTTTAAATATAACCATATCTGTCCAAACAAACAGCTGTGTGCATGAAACACTTATCTCTGACATGTCTGCCCCAAAGCCACCTGAAGGGAGTTGAAGGGCATTTTATTTAGGGCACAAAAAAGCAGCAGCGCTGTCTCTTTTCACACACACAAAAAATGTCACGATTAGTCGGTATAATCCACAGAACACATTATCACTGTCACTTCATCCATTTATTCTATTCAGGGTCGCAGGGGTGTTGGAGCATATCCCAACTGCCATGGGGCAAGAGGCAGGGTACACCCTGAACAGGTCACCAGTTTGTTGCAGGGTTAACACAGACAGGAAACCATTCATTTAGAATCACTTTAATTGTCTAACCCTACTGACTGAATGTCTTCGGACTGTGGCAGAAAGCCAGGGTACCCGGTAAAACCCACACAGGCACAGGGAGAACATGCAAACACACAGAAAGACCCCATCCAGACGGTGGTTTTAAGCCCTTCTTGCCATGTGGCAGCTATCCTAACCACCGCTGCTTGTTCAATATTATTTTCACGCTAAATTCCTGGTTGGAGCCTGCGTGATAACACGAGTGAACTTGTGAGTTGAGTACTATTAATAAGCTGAAATTAAATTATGTCTGATTTTTGATAACCGCACACCCTCCAGACCTAGAGAAAAACCTCTCTAGTGTGTTTGTGTGTCTGAGCTGCCGTGATGGTGATTAATGAAAAACTAAACATAATTCTGTTAAAAAGTTTCCCGTCATAACAAGCTGAAACCATCCCTGGTAATAATTACCAGCTAACTGATGTTTCACTAGATGCTGCTGTGAGGGAGCCTTTCATTTCATTCTCCGAGATCGTGAGGAGTGAGTCCCTGAAGTAACTTCTGTTTATACTGCACTCGTTAAACTTTGTTAGCATTCGCAGCACATATGATACATAATCACAGGAGTGTCTTATTCATCACATCCAGGACACTCACTCTCAAAGTCATTTTCCATCGTTCTCGGCAGAATATCAGCTGTCTACAAACACGTCTATCACTCAGCTGGTCTCAATTTGTCAAGCTACAGGCTGCTTCACAAAGTGATTTATGAGCACTACTCTGATACAGATTGCAAAAAATTGCGGGCGTCCAAAGTTATCATCACTCGCAAATTAAATCTAAATTTGCAAGTTTGAATGTGCTTTCGCATGTTCGGGCTTAGGATTCGATGTTTTCATTACTTCAGATCAGTTAAAAGTAACAAAATTAGTGTGAAAGTAGTTGACCCACATTGACAAATTCATGAAATGGGCCCCAGTTATCAACTAGTCATAAAAGGAGACACTATAGCCATTATTATTATTTATGTAACAACAATATAACAGTGTACAGTGAGATCAAGTGGCCTAGTGTTAAATAAGCTTGTGTTCTAAAGCATGAATAGGCATCACTATGAATGTTTGAATGCATTTTTTTACTTTGAATGAATATGTTTGGATTTCACTTTGCCTTTTCATTTAGATGAACAGACTATCAGCTAATCTCAGGCTATAGAGTGTTTATTGCATTGTGTAGAATATGAATGTGTGTAGATTTGTTTGTTCATGTTCAAGTATTTGCTGAATGCAGCTCTGTTACTTTCTCCAGTTTGTGAAAATCAACATTTTCTCAGAACTCAGACGTTTTTATATAAAATATCTATTGCACGCAACAACACTGTCACAGTGTAACAATATCCCAGTGAGCCATGAAATGCTCCATTACAAAAAAAAAAAAAACCCTTGGCTCTCTGAGCTGGATAACTAGCAGCCCTCCCTGCTCTCCACCTGCAATGGGCTATGGGGCCATTTTGCTCCCCGCTAACAAGAAGCCCATTGATCAGGCAGCCACTGAGACAGTCTCATTATGGTTGCTCACCCTCCCCTGTCTATCAGCTTCTCTCTCTCTATCTGTCTCTTTACTTGCCAGAAACAGCCTCAGCCTCATCATTTGGCATTAGCTCTCTAGCTCAATCCATGAAGGTCGCAGCCAATTGCTTTACACTTTACAATTCCACCGCTGCGCTTCAGGGTGTAACCTGCAGAGAACTACAGTTTAAAGCTCACATCGACTAGCAATCAGACCCATCACGGCACGGTTACTCTCTCACTTGTTTCAGAGCGTTTATGCCTCTGAAATAATCATCTATTAGACACCAGACATATTAGTGTTTTATTAGTGTTGTTAGATTTATAAATAACCAGTTTAATTTAAATGAGTCACAATAACAATAAATGTGATGAATGTACACTAAGTACAATAAATCACGTACGTTAAACTGGATGTAGGCATATTCAGTTTCGTTTTGTTGACTCAGCCGGTAGCGTGAAGGAATGGACAGCAGTTCCCATTCTCCGTCATTCATGAACTGCTTTCTATCATTAGCAGTGGTGTTTTCATTCCTCAACAGGGCCAAGTTTATTTCTTGCACTGCAGAGGGAGAGATAACCAAGAATAAAAGATGGCAGAAGAAACAACAATAAGCGTCGTGTGTATCTGCTATCTCCTCGTACTGTGTTGTCACCTTTGTCTCACAGTGGCGGACAAATCAATTTCTGATTATTCAGTTTTTCTTCTACTACTACTTCTACCAGCCGCAGATTTCTAAGCAAGGTGCGCTGTCATCTGTACATGTCATCTGTCGGCTGTGGTAAACTCTACAGCTGAAAGGCATCAAAAACACTGCATATGTAAAACAAATTAAGCTCACCATTTTCATCACAGGACTGAAGCTATGTCGTTTACAAGGCGATGATAACTGATGGTTGCAAAAGCATATGAAAGCACACCAGCTGAAAATACAAAACATTAGCTGTACAGCCTCTACAATTGGACCGTTTACTGCTTTAGTGGATCAGCATAGTCTTTAGGCTTTAGTGGGCCAGGTCTTTAGGCTTAAGGTGTTGGTGGCTAATGAGATATGACATTTCAATTCATAAGGATTTGAAATTTCAAAATAGGATACATAATAGCCTAAGGTAATTTAGCAGTGTCCATCTTGGCCTTAAATTTGAACCAACCCCAAGATTTTTGAGGTCAGAAGTCAGTAAGAGAGGAAAGTAAAAGGATAAGACAATTTAACTGTGTTATGTTGAACTTCTGATGATGATTCTAGTAATAGATGCAAACTGGGATAAATGTATTAGAGCTATTTTGTTAGATTTTCTAACTTTGTAATAAATTGTAATATTAAATTTATTTTAGTTAGTTACTGTTCTTACTACTGAATCACCATAGGTGCACCTTAGAGCTTCATCCTGACACCTCATCTTATACAAAGCTCGTCATAGGCAAAGTTGCTTTCCCAGTGGTTTTTCCAGTTCCTCCCTTTTTACTGTTGGTATGTGTTTTATTTGTGTTTTATTCTGCACAGCCTAACTCATCTATTCTTTCTTTTTTCCTATTTTTTTTGTTTTTACCTATTATTCTATTTTTTCTCCCTCCCTTCCACCCAGCAGCCCCGAAAACACACAAAACCCACACACGTACACACACACATACAATAAAAACAATTAAAAACACTGTTGTTTTGTAAATTTGGCACGCACACCAAGTCAAGTCACTCTGACCAAATCTCTCTACTTAAAGCTGTTAATTGTCTCCACCACAGGTAGGAAAACTAAACTCTCCTGTTGTAAACGTAGGCTGATTTTACAGACCTGAGTGCAGCAAACTTCGGAAGGTGAGGCTGCAGTTCTGCTTGTCAAACGGAAAGGCGTACATCTCAAGAGTGCAAGCTAGCACTGCCTGTATGGGCCGTTTGTTCTTTACTGAGCCAGAAGAGTTGACGTAAACGTAAGGGATCGGAGGGGACTTCCCTTCGTCCACACTGGAACGGATATGAGGAGAAAGAATGGAGAACAGGTGAGATATGAGCATCAAGACATTTTGTTGAGATGATCCATAACTGTGATAGCTGTTTCCTGCTCCACGTCCCATGAATGGGGACATGCTAAACCGGCACCTATGACTTGAATTCTAAACTCATTTTGATTAGATTTACTGAGATTTACGGAGATTGATATGTACATAAGTTCCTCTGGGATTAAGATAGTATTCTGATTCTAATCCTGATGATTTCATGATTATATCTGAGATGCCAAAATACAATTTCTAATGCGGAAACAGGAGAATAGCATTTACCAGGAAGATGTAATTTCCCAACAGTTTTCAACCAAATTAAAATGTTAAAGATATCTGAATATTTTAATGCTCTCTGTGGTGTTTTGACTTTGACTTTCCACATATTTTTTTTTTTAAATCACAGGAAGCATGTCTCTGATCTCGTATTGTCTGGTGAACCATTATCAGTTATGGCCCTTGTAAAGCCTCAGTATGACATCAGCATTCAGTCAAGGCAGTCGAGGATATAGGCAAGTATTCAAAAGTATACCAAAAATAATTAATGTATTATTGCTTTAATACAATACAAAACAATCAGATCAGTAGGAATACGTGGTACATTTCTAAAATCTAAGAAATGCAATCATGTTTGAGACACTGAACACAAGAAAAAAAAGAAGCCTTTAGTGAATTCTTACAATTCACTAATGATAACATCGGGTATCCAGATAGCTTCAGATGACAGTGAGATCTCTTTGATACCCTCAAACTCATCTGGATCCCAAACCAGGAACTCATCTGTCCAGACCTGAAAAGAGCAGAGGAGTTTTTCAGCTTTTTTATCCATAAAGTTATATTACAAAGGAAGCACAAAAAGGCTATTTACCTGTCTGTACCAAATACTTGTAGTGATGCTCTGAGTCTTTCCATCCTGAAGAGAAGAAAATGAGTTTCAACACAATTTCTCAAACTTATCTTATATATTAACTCTTTCAAGGTTACCATTTGAGTTGCTTTGTAAGCGACAAAGAACTGCATGAAAAATGACACTGAATAAATATGCAATATTAGGAGCAGTACAAACACAGCAGAAAGCATTTAAAACTGACATACCACATCAAGGACAGACCGTAGTGTCAGGTCTATGTAGACAGTAGTAGGAGTGGTCCAGTTGTGAACAGGTCGAACGCCGCAGTCATAGTTCCTCAGCAGGGTCCTGGTCAGCTGGTTCAGAGATGACCTCTTTGGCTTCTCTGGCACGCATTCAGCCAAATGGGCTAAAAGTTAATGAAAGATTACCACTTGGACAAACAGCTCACGGGACACGAAGTCTAAGATGAGTGGATTGCTAAAAAAATATACAATTTCATGCCTAAACTCAATATCAGTTGCCTACTTGAATTTACACAACACAAAAAGAATGGGGTAATTAAGTTTTGGGGTGAGCTGGGGATATCAAGAGGTCCCCTTTGAATTCCCCGGAACACTTATTAAGTCTCGCAAAAAAACAGAGTTGCATGAGGCATTCATTGGTCAGCATTTCCTTCATTTTTACACTTTGATGTAAAGCAATGAGAACAATGTAAGGAAATCCATATTTTTTAATACATTGTTAAGAGGATGCTTTAGCATAACCATCAGCCAAGGTGACCTTTTCTTTATCACTGCCAATCGTTACATCTGCAGGTGTCCGGTACTGCTGTCACTGAAGACACTGGCTTCACTGATTCATGTAAATACAGTAAGCAAAGCAATGGCTCACACACTTAAAAGAAAAAACAAAAAAAATCAGGACATGTGACAGCTGCTTGATTCTGATGTGAAATGGCACAAAGGCGAAACATCCAAATAAAACCTTATTCTAAATGAAATCATGTGGACGTTTCATTTAATTACGAAAAGAGAATCTTACCTGAGAACAGCAACGTCAGCCAAATGAGAGACATCAAGCTAAAAACCAAGATTACAGGTGTTATCCAAGAGTCATACCTGAAATGATTGCCCTGTTAGTAGAAATATCCACAGTTTCATCAAATAAGGTCAACAGCAGCAATCTTGACAGTAGGGGAGGAGCGATGAACAGGGTAGAGCAGGCATTTTTTTTTTTGGTTGTCATTGATTTTCCACTACCCGGGTAAGGTGATACATGTGATGGAAACACCCCTGAGAAAAAGCTCCCTGGAGGTTTATTCAGCGCCAGTTTACAGCTTCAGATGATTCTAAACACTTAACTATGTGTTGTAAAAGTGCTGGAAGCATCAAACAGAAGAACTAAAGTATGGACTGATGGGTAATTGTACATGTCTGCGAACCAGAGAGTGGAAAATAAAGCCATAAAATGCAAGGCATAAAAATCTTTCACATTACAGATTGCCGTGACTGTAATAAAATTGATATAAATGTATGTTATTTATATTGCATTCACATTGAGTTTCTAGTAAGAAAAGCAGCAATGCAATTACAAAAACAACAATAAGGCTCTTAAAGACGAGGAAATTGGTTTTGTTTTGTTTTTTCTTTTCTGTAAGAGATGCGGAAATCACCGTATTGTAAACCAACTACATAATTGCTGTAAAGCCATTAACGTTGGACAATAAATCTGCCATAGACACTGAAAGTATTTCATTACCTGAGGAAACGTCCCGGCAATCATGTAACGGGTGCGCGCCGGTTTTAAGTTAGCGACCATTGACTGTAATTAGCGACCGCTCCAAGGCACGCGCGTGTCTAGATAGGTGAGCGCGCGCAGCTGGCCTGTCGCTCTCGTGCCTGACAGATGGAGCAGGTTTGTGTCGGAGGCAGTGCTGGAAGCGTTTTGGGTGAAAAAAATCTGAAGGGATTCATGTTTTCGTCTGCAATGAGAGCCGATCAGTCTGAAAATGGAGAAAACTCAACCAACTCGGTGAGAGCGCAGGATGATGGAGCTGCTATTAACACAATAAGTGGCATGTTTGTGACGCCCGAAGAGCTAACCTTAACACTAACCCCTCTGTTGTATGGGCACAACCCCCGGCCAGTGTGCGTTCAGAAATCTGGCATTTTAAAGTTTCCGCTGATATTCTTTAATGTAACCCAAATAAAAATGCACTTTGAAACGTTTTCAATTTTTTTTAAATAACGCTTTTGAATTCGGTAGGCATAAAAAACACTTTTTGTTTTTAAGTCAAACTTCTGACATGGATTCGTAACCCGATGTGACTACTTAACTAGCTGTGAATTATGTCTGAAGTCTTATTTGTTTGAACTTTTAAGTTTCTTGCTCGTTTAGTGACTGCTGGTCGAAAACATATTAATCAGATTCCTAAAAATAAATGAATAACACTTTAATTATTCACAGTTTCTTGTATAAGAATACATATTATATTAATCATTCCCACCAGTTAAACGTAAACTACGTCACATTAACATTTAAACTGCTATCTGGCTCAGTAACTATTCATCCAACCAATTGCTCTTTCACTAGGCTTTCGTAATTATTCTAAGACTGTGTGGAGCTTGGGGATGTTATACTTTGGGGAAGGCATTTTACTTATTATAAATGATGTAGTGTTAATTAAATGCAATAGAAATCTAAACGTTTATCGCACTTTTTGGTTTGGTATTGACACAGGAAGAAAGAGACAGACCCACTACTGCCCTTTCACCATGCCTGGTAGCATGGTGAGTGGAATGATAAACAGAAGCTTGAGCTATCCATGTCAGTAGCTGAAAATAGAGGCTAACCAAGAGGGTCTCAGATAGCCCCTGGACTCCATATAAGTCTGGTCAGCCTGCTCCTGGCTTCCTTTGTGTGTGTAAGAGAAAGATACCATGACATGTGCACCTGGTGTCAGGGTTGCAAGCTTTATATAGAGCCTCTAACTCAGTAAACTCGTGTTATTTCTTTTTTAAAACTTCGTGTGTCTGTGAGGTCAAACTATATGACTGCCTGGGAACACTTGTGTTTGCCTGTCCATGTGTGGAACAAATAATGTGGTGGTGGGAGACCCACCATGCAAAGCCCACTGGCTGAGAGAGGGGGCTCTAATTGGAGGAAGGGTACCTGAAAGTGCCCCTGATTGGCCAGTGTCCCTGATTCACTGGTCTGCTTGAAACTAAATAGATAAGGCACATACGTAGACTTACATCCCAGCAAATTGCTAGGATTCAGACACTTTATTCAGGTGCTCCCTTTAGGAATAGAATAGAATAGAATAGAATTCTACTTTATTGTCATTGCACATGTCACAGGTACAGAGCAACGAAATGCAGTCTACTGCATCTACTTAGTGGATCATTTGCCTCCATCTCATCATCCTCCTATGTCACACCAGCCAGCTTGCATGTCCTCTTTCAATATATCCTCTCCAAACTGTGTTTCAGTGCTACTCATTGGAAATGTAATTTCATTTTTGTTTAACTGTTCCTACTCAGCAAACTGCCCATGTGAGCACTGAATAGAGATTAGTCACACATGAGCCATGCACTTATGTGACCTTCGTGGTCCTCAGTTTGTTCCCCTCCATGTACGTGAGGCAAGGAGGACTGTAAGTAGGATGACACACTAACCTTGAAATCTTTTGGTTACCACAAGTGACTTTCTTAGGGTGGTCTTGTGTACCCTCAGTACTGGTGACATATAGACCAGACATCACTTTCTGGCAGAAGTAACGCCAGCCGAATGATTGTGAGAGCCCCCCCTGAAGTCCTGGAGTTTTCTCTGCTGAGTAAATGCTCATAAGGAAGTTGACTGGTATTTTACTTTTGAATTCCTTTGCATCTTTTTTGGCTCTTCTGACAACAGGACTTTTTTTTTCTTTTGAAAGTAAATTTTTCACATTTTTCTTTTTTTCAGTGCCATTTCAGCTATAAGAGAAAAAACTACCAATAGCTTTTGATGAGAACAAAAGCACTATTCATTTATTTGTTGGTGGCGTATTCTTTGCAGCATATTTAATTCCTGATGGAGTACAGACTTGCATGGTCAAAGCGAGGATTATTGAGCCAATCTAAATGGTGGACTTTTTGTTGTGATCGTTACTGTAGTGATGTTTATTTTGTAACAGTTGTAACTTCAAAGCCAATAATACGTACAGTGAATGGCTACTTGTGTTACAGTTGTGTCCATTTTTCTGCCCAAATGGGAATGTATTGCCAGTCCACCACTGCCTCTAATGTATGGATCCAATACAGGACGTTGTGTGTTATGATGATAGAAAAATCTAAACGTCTGCCTGGTTTTTTGGTTTTCTCAGCAGAGTGAAATGCTGATCAGCCAGCTGAGGGAGATCACTGGCATCCAGGACCAACAGATCCTCTACAGAGCCCTGAATGTAAGGCCCAACAAGTTACCATCAGCTTTAAGAATCTGCAGCATCACATGTTTTGGGTAGTACAGTTGTTTGACACTATCCAAGTCAGTGACAAACTTTCAGATTGTAGAAGAACATTCACAGGATTCCCATGATATTGATATTTGTAGTTTTAATGTGACTAAAAAGCTTGTAGGCCATTTAAAACACCATGAACTACGAACTGAGGCTGGTCTGAAATGATTGATTATTTGCCCACATCTCACAATGGTAAAGAATCCTTACAAACATTCCTAGATTAAGATCCAGATTCCCTAAAAATGTAAATTATTTCTAAGTTGGCCCACCTCTGGTAAATTGCATCTCCATCCATAACTTTATGAGTAATCCTGCTAACAAACAGATAAGCTAACAAACATCCTGAAGCCATGCTACAGGCTCTAATAGTTATTTGTAAAGAAATCCAAATGGTAACGTGAGTAATAGTGAGAATTCTGCTTTTAGCTGGAGGAATATATTAGACATTTTAAAAGGTAAGGGATGTTTTATAGCAAGATTTAATACCATGAAGAAGATGAATCTAAAAACGTTATACTGTAGCAATCAATTTCCACACTATTAACCGGCTAAAGAGTCTTTGAAGTGTAAATTCTGTTAAAGACCCCATAGGGTTCCTTTTTTCACTCCGGCACTGTACTTAAAGCTTACAGTGTTTAAATACAGCTGCATATGAAAACCTCATTAAAAGATTGAATGACCTGGAACATCGTAAATGTAACAGTTAAACAAACAGTACATTAAACACACTGGTTAACTTCACAAACATCGTGTAACCAGTCGCAGACAGCAGCAGTGTTACGTCTTCCTTGAGTCATTCAAAGTCTAAAATTTTTTAAATCTCTTGTATGTGGTGGTTTAAAGCACAATCAACTGGATGTGGCCGTGTGTTCATATTTTCATTTGTGTGTCTTTTAAATGTGTTGATTTATTCCTGTGATGTATTATTAGATGTTGCAGTCAAAGGTAAAATTCTCAATATGTTGTTTTTGTTTTTTTTTTAAATATTCCTTCTTCTCTCTCTTCAAGGTCAGTCAGGGGGACATTGGCCATGCAGTTGGACTGCTGACAACCCAGCCTGCAGAGGTTCAGGATCCTGGAGAACCACAGGAGTCAGGGACATCTGGAGAGGCCTGGGAGGGCCAGAAAGGTACCCTGAGAATGCAAATTGCCACAAGGCTGATAGCAGAAGTAACACTTCCAGCGCAAATGCAAACTGAGCTTCATGGATGAGTATAAAGAAAGCTTTACTATGAGACACTAAAACAGAAGAATAGAGTTAGTATATTTCAACCCCATACAATCGGTGTTGTATCAGTTCAGTTGGCAAGCAAATGGTTGTTGGTTTGAGTCCAGCCGGAGACACAAATCTCCTTTGGGGTGGCATCAAGAAGGGCATCCAGAGTAAAACTCTGCCAAATCAAACATGTGATGACCCCTTGTGGCAAGGGGGCAGCCAAAAGTAGCTACTACAGATTTGCCAAAACTGATTGACTTATGTGTGTCGCTAGGGAAATTAGGTATAAAACAGATAAGGAACACGCTGCTCTTCAAACACAAGTACAATATAAAATGAATGTGTAGAGAATTTCTTTAAGGTGAACTTATATATATTTAAATATACATTTAAAGTATCGCCATACATAATCTTCTGTCTGGGAAAAAAAGATTTTAATGGTAAGTAAGCTGACACCATGAGAACATCTGAGCAATGTAATGGGTCATACATTTAGTTTAGTTAGAAAGAATGTTTGATAAGCGTCACATAGAAGAAACAGAATTGTATTATAGACGCTCAGTGTGATTTTTACATTAACCCACTTTAACTAGAATTATAGGATCTCTGTTGTAACATTCTTGTGTGATTTTCTGTTCAGGGCTTCCTAAAGATGAACTGCAAACCGCTATAGAACTCAGCCTGCAGGAGTCCCACAAAGCCCAGGAGGAGGAGCGAGAATTTCATAGGTAAAGGACAACCTTTCATTTGATGCAACACTCCTTTTTTGGCAGTGTTTGTTTTTAGTTTAATTTACTTTTTAATATCAATAGAGACTACTATGAAAATTGAAATGTTGACAGCATGAGTGTTTTTCCTCTCAGGCTCCTAAATGGCCTTTGAGGCCACAACTATTATCTTGGCTGTGCAAGTGTTACACAGCCAAAACTCTCAGCAAAGGTCACTGCTGACAGCTGACAGTTCACACAGAGCAAAAACACACAAAACAGTGTGGTCTAGCAGTTAATCTGAGATCAAACATAGATAAAATAGCAAAGAACTTTAAGTGTCTGGCTACACTTTCTTTTAGCCATGCTGGATGGACTGAAATGACATTGCTTTTAGATGATAACCATCTATTAAAGACCTTAACTAATTATCGTAATGGTGATTCATTGACTTTTGATGAAGAAGAGATTTCACTTATCCAATCATAGATGGCTTTAAGATGATTTATCCCAATGTCTTTGGAGAAACTCAGATTTCTTAAAGTTTCATCCCAGGCAGTGCTTCAGTTTACATTAATAATGGGTAGTTATGGCAGTTTTGGTTCAGCAGTTCCCCACACATTACCCAAGGACACTTAGGTAAACTGTGTGCAGCTTGGAAGCTGCAGTATTAACACTGAACCTAGAGTTGCTTCCAATAACAGGCCCACGTTTTGCAAGACAGCTCTTTTGCAGATGAATAGGGCAGTCCCTTCAGTGTAGTTAATTTACCATGAGCTGTTCTTCATTTCAAATCCCACAATACTGAGTACCTACTAGACTCATTTGCTCCTCTTGATATACATTTAAGTCTTTTGAGGGTTATTTAACTCATAAAGGTTACATTATACTAACCCTAACCCATAACACTGGGACTCGAACTGAGTTAACCTGTGTTTAAAAGAGTTGTCAGAGAAATCATTTTAAAGGGATAAACTGATGTTGTGCAGGGCTCTGGAGGCCAGTGCAGAGGAGAATGCTGCGAGAATAAAGAGGAAGAGATGTGAAGCCCAGAGTGAAATGTGTAGCCCTGCAGAGTGGATCCGTCAGGACGACTGGCCTGTGGGCATTCGTAACGTAGGAAACACCTGCTGGTTCAGTGCTGTCATCCAGGTGAGGACAAGGAGCATTTTTCACATAATAAATACATAATAAGATGAAAAAGGAGCATTTTGTTTACAGAGATCAGATTAATAACAACAAATGTCCATAAATATAACCGCTATCATGCTTCACAGAGAGATACTAAACAATCAAAATGTTGCTAAAATCTATTATTGCTTGTAAAATAGTGTCATTTATCTAGAATTAAAAAGACTCAGTAACAGCTTAAGGTAAATATGGTAAAATAGAAACACATGATATTTGTAATGCCATAAATGTCTTGATTATGTTGATACAGAATGAAATCCATGTAAATTCAAGCAAATATTTTAATTAACTTGTCTGTAACAGACTTACTTAAAATTCCATGTAAAATAACTATCTTAAAATTTGAGTATTGAAGGCAAGTTACTTAAAAATATGGAAGAACGATTATGCAAAACATAAATTGGAATCTGTTGAGTTATTACAGATATTTACCACCAATCCCAGGAGGAATTGGGAGGTTGAGGGTCAGCATTAGCAGTCGCCAGTATTTTTCTTTACTTCTTTTGTGTTTTAAGTGGTTTGAGTTAGTTTCCAAAATTGATTTTGAGATGATGAGATGAGATGAGATAGTCTTTTTATTTGTCATTTGTAGTTGCCCACAACCAAAATGACAGACCTTACTGATAGTACATACAATACACAAACATCACATTGGGGAGACAGGTCAGGCTAGGTAGCAAAGGGAAAAAAACACTGTAATATGTAACACAAAAGGATAATCCGGGAATGCACAGATATCATCACACCATAACACAAGAAAACACAGACAAGCAACACAGGAGAATATTCCATTGTGTACAGCTGGATCTGGGACCGCTGCAATCTTAGCTGATCCGCTGTCCACATCGGATGTTGTTTCACTTTAGTTTTTTTTATTGCTTAAAAACATTTAGTTTTATTTATTTTTGGAATATCAGTCTTTTTAATTATCATTGTATAGAGGGCATATATCAGAGGCAAGGAAAATAAGTGCAAGTATTGGAAAAAGACATTTCACTTTTTGAAAGCAGCTGACACTGAATCTTGTAGACATCCATAGTCTCAAAAACATTACCATCAAAGCCTCATCAGCTAAGCTGTAATAGGTTAAACAGTAAACAGTTTTAAGTTTAGTTTTTAGTTGACCCTGATACCCACTGTTAACATAAATTATTGTGGTATTTTTAATGTAGTGTGTATATATAACACATGTCGATGTTAAGCAGTGTTAAACATAGACAAAAGTATTCACATTTGTATTCAGAAAACATCGTGACACCTAGCATGTATTCTGTTGCATGAAACTCATCACCGATCTCCACCTGTTCTAACAGAGTCTCGCCTCTGTTGCTCCCAAGACCTAAATAGCTCTCGCACTTAGTTCAACAAACATTTATAGACTCGGAGTTTCCCTTTAAAGATTTCTAACTTCTCTTGATCCAGTGTGAATCACCACATGTCTGGTTTGGCTTTCAGCAATATCTGTCACCGTGTTTGGAGTGTTTTTCCTCATGGTAAAATTTGACCACACTGGGTTAAAACGTAGAGTAATCCAGGATTTAGTACCAGACATCTTTTTAAAGTGAAAGCAGAATCTGTTCAGCTACATACGAAGCTCACTTCTATCTCACCTTTTCATCAAGCCTCTATCATACTAATAAAGTTAAACATCTTCCCGGTGAGCTTGAACATACAGTATTAATCTGAGCTCTTAATTTTATTATAAGTCCATTCCAGCTAACTTAACTTTTCCAGCCCTATCAGGTAGCTCGGCAGAAACCAGAACCCTAACTGAGATACACCGGCTATGTTGATAATTAAATAGCGAGTGAGGACGGCGTGAGCGGTGGACATTGCAGCCTGAGTATAAAGTAAACAGAAGAGACTGTGATTGCTTCTCTCTGTTAAACTCAGATATGCTTTAGAAGTCCCACCCGCATAAGACGAGCTTTTATCTCGAAATTGAAATGGGGAAAATAAGGCAATGTTGTTAGAATACAAATGATGTTCACATCATACCTTTATTTTTGTCTGTTTATTTTACCAGGGTCACTGCCTTGTTTTACAACTGAATGTTGTAGATTCAATAGAGCATGACTCATCGCCTCCCCTAGAAGATTTTTATGCCATCAGATTGAAGCTGAGTGACCACGTGACTCGGTTGTCAGCTCATATTTCCTCAATTATTCTTTGTGGACTAAATTGCAGTAAAACTGAGATAAACCATAATTGAATTTCCCTCTGAAATGTAAATGCATATCTTAGTTTATCCTGACAAACACAAGTATCTTATGACAAATTGATATGGGGTTTGTTCCTTCCTTTAAAAATATTGAGCTATTGACCGTTATGAAACCTTATTCTCCCCCCTTCCTGATTTCTCACTTTTTTGCGTATTTGTCACACTTACATGTTTCGGATCACTAATGAAATGTTATTAGAAAAAATAACCCAAGTAAATAAAAAATCAAGTGAATTAACTGTGATTTACACCCTTTTTAAGAAAGCAAAGTTTAGTTTCACTAGCCATACTCAGGTCTGATTACTGCTAGACCTGCTGAATCAAGAAATCGCATAAATAGTACCTGACTGACAAGGTGAAGTAAGATAAAAGATTAAAAAAAAAATAACACCTTGCCATAAATAATCTAAGGAACAAGCTGAGAAACAAAGTTACTGACGTGTATCAGTCTTAAAAAGGCCGTAACTTCCCTGAGCAAAGACCACAACATCACCATATTACCAGCTGACAAAGGAAGATGCACCGTGGTTCTCAACACAACAGATTACCACACAAAGATCACTCCTCAGTGACAGCAACACATACGAACCCTTAAAGCGAGACCCCTCTAGCAGCTACAAGAGGAAAGTAATCACTTGTCTTCAAGATTTGGAAAGGGACAAAATCATTGACCGCTTTACATACCATCGTTTATACCCAGGGGATGCCATACCATGCATTTATGGACTCCCCAAAATCCACAAAGAAGGTGTCCCACTCAGACCCATTGTCAGCAGCATAAACTCAGCCACTTACAACATTTCGAAACACCTTGCCACCATACTAGCACCTCTAGTGGGGAACACACCACATCACATCAAGAACTCCACCGACTTCACCGACAAGATCCAGAAACTCACCCTGGATCCAGATGAAACTATGGTATCCTTTGATGTAGTCTCTCTATTCACTTGCATACCTACCACGGAGGCAGTGGAGACTGTCAGAAAGCGACTACAAGAAGACAGCTCCTTGGAAGACAGACCCAACTTCACCCCTGATCAGATTTGCACACTGTTAGACCTCTGCCTTACCACCACTTATTTC
>VUQR01005924.1:2652-14906 GCA_015108515.1 Hemichromis elongatus
ATGAGAGGGGGGGGGGGGGGTAAAAAAAAAAAAAAAAAAAAAAAGCCGTGATGCTCTCCATTTTAGTTCTCCAACTATAAATATTGATGCCTCTGTATTTTTATCTCGGCATCGGTGGGAGTCGCTAAGAGAAGACAGGCCCGTGTATCTGCTCTGCCAGCAGCTGCACATCCAAAGTGTTTCCTCTGCAAAGCTTCATCAATGATCAATGAGTAGGGAGATGACAGGGCAGCACAGAGCAGTCTCTTCTGTCTGCTCAGCGCGTGTCCAAATGTCACGCTCGATGTAGAAGAGGTATACAAGTGACATTTTAACCAAACGCTGTCCCTCAGGCTTGTGGGCCATTTTGTGCCTCTGAGGAATTTTGGGCTTTTTGTGGCTTCTGCAGCAACACCTGGTGAGATTTTGATGGTCAGACATGTGATGAGTGCTGTTTGCCATGCAGCTGAAAGCCTCTCAGGATGTCAGTTCAGTGTTTCAGCTGGAAGGATGAGTCCTCTGTGTACTCGTCTCAGCTTTCTAATTAGTCTTTCGCCTACAGCTACATGTCAGCAAAGAGCAGATGGCTGGGTTTAAATCTTCATTCAGATAGTGTCATAAAAAAAAAAAAAAGGTGAGGGGGTAAATTATATCTTTTAAAAAGTGTAATAATCCTGGGATTTTGGACTAATGAATAAATCTGATTTTGATTTGTGGTACTTTTCTTGGCACTTGGATAAATGATGAACAAAATGATTAAGCAAGCGACAGCAAAAGTGCTGATAGTGGAAATGATTAGTGTCCTATCGTGTTTAAGCTTTGGCTAAATAATATTCATTAATCAAGTCTTTCAATAATATAATCAAAAGCAAATTTCATGGTGCTGAACTTGAGGCTGAATGACAGCAATAAAGAAGAAATGATTATTTTTGAGACATTTTGGCCTCATGTGGCCGCCTCTCGAACAGTGATGACCAGTGTGAATGTGCTCAGCTGATTGCCTAAAGGTTACTCGTGTGTCTGTCCAAAGGCTGAGAACCTGCTCCTCGACGCAGACATGAATATCAAGATCGCCGATTTCGGCTTCAGCAACGAGTTCACTCTGGGCAACAAGCTGGATACGTTTTGCGGCTCTCCACCATATGCAGCACCGGAACTTTTCCAGGGAAAGAAGTACGACGGGCCAGAGGTGGACGTTTGGAGTCTAGGGGTGATACTGTACACGCTGGTTAGCGGCTCGCTGCCCTTTGACGGACAGAATCTTAAGGTAGTGTGTGGATGACATGATTCTGTGGTTTATTTCTCATAGAGCATCCGCTCCATTTCTCCTTTCTCCATATTTTCTAAAAAAAGTGACTACCTTAATATGTTGGATCCTAGATTACAAACTAAAAGATGTTTTTACATTAGCAGTCCTCTCACTGAGAGCAACTGAGAAAGCAATAATAAAATAGTCAGTTATCATATAAATGCAGTCGGGACTTTTCAAAAAGTAGGAAATTTGGTCAACACTGAAATCAAAAAGCTGCCCTTATTAACACAGCAATGGTCAAATTATATATAAGTGTAGGTACTGTCTACTGTTACATGTACCTTTTTTTTTTTTTTTTATAGTGCATGCAAGACAGTCTTGCCATTGTAATAAAACCAAAGCCTTTGAAAGCAGTGTTCAGGTTCTCTTAAATGATGAAAGTAATGCTTATGCACAATGTTACAGTCTGAAACGCAGCCCCTACATTTCTACCAGCAATGATCAGACATCAGTCCATTTATTGTTCTAACCCAAGTATGGCTTGTTTGAGTGTTTGTTCCCAACCGCCTGGTTTTCGCCCTTATCTCTGCAGGAGCTGCGGGAGCGTGTGCTCAGAGGGAAGTACCGCATCCCTTTCTACATGTCCACAGACTGCGAGAACCTCCTCAAACGCTTCCTGGTGCTCAACCCGGCCAAGCGGGGTACTCTCGAGGTGAGGGAGGACGCAGAAAATGTAAATATACCTCTTAGTTCTTACACACTCCCAGAGCACGTCTGCACCATTGGAGAATGCCATCCATCCTCAACCCCTCCTCTCAGTCCCTGCACCTCCCCACTGCATCATCTCCTCTGACGCCGACGGCGTCCTGTTTTGTGCGTGTGCCCGGCCCACACTCTACTCCTCCTCTTATGATGTTGAAACCATGAATAATGCATCGACGTTTTTTGTGTTTGTGCCAAAATTGTCTCCTGTCTCTGTCTTCATTTATGCCTCGAGTGTACATCAGTTTTCAAGAGGGCGCGTATAACCTACTTATTTGAGTATGCGTCATTAAGAGCAGAATGTACAGCTGCGTTTTTGTCTGTTTTATGTATCTCACGGTTTAAGCAAGATCAAAACGTGCAGTGTGCTAGTGCTGGTTGCATTTACAGATATTAGGGCGCTTAGATCAGCTATTACAAATGTTTGTGCCACGAGGTGAAATAACCTGAGTTCGCTTTGAGTAGAAACGGCACACAGTCCTGACGAGGACATTTCATTTTGTTTTAACTTAACAGGAACTTTACTGATAACAGATGGATTGTTTTCAGCAAATCCGGTGCCCAGAAATGTGCTCACACCTAAAATCCATCGAGCATCACACGGATGTGAGGATTAGCTGGTTTTCTGTGTAATAGATGACAGTATGTGAAATATCTTTGACTTTTAATCAGCAGATTATTCTAAACATAATAGGAATTCAAAACTCTGCTGTTGGCAAAATATAGTATGAAATTTCCCTTTTGACTGTAAATGGGTTTTATTACATTGTTTTTGTAATTGTGTATTGCCTTGTGAGCAGCATATAATGTTGTTTGGTCAAATATTTGGGATCTAAGAAATCCTCCAGTTATTGAGTTTAGTGAAGGAAACATTCATTTTTTGGTATTAAATAATACACAAGCAGCAAAAAGCTATAAAACTGTAAATGCAGACATGTTGAAGGCACTCATGTATAAGTAGAAATGTGTCCGTAGTACATTTCAAAGCAACGCAAGGACAGCTGTCTTGTACGATCAGCGTACTTCAGCCTGTTGTCTGATAAGCCAAATGAAATTTTGACCAAAACCATTAAAGGTCATTATGTGTCCCTAGAGTTCGCATACGAAGTTAAATATTACTGGACAAAAATAAATCATTTATTGACAGGAAATGGCAGAAATACCTGGACTTTTTGTTTCATTCAGAACATCTGCGGTGGTTGGAATAATCAGTGTTAAATGTAAAAGGAAGAGAGGACGGAGAGAATTGTTCCACAGATCAATGTGTGAATGATCATCTTTTAGCTGTTCACACTGGGCAGTAAATCATTCACACAAAGAAAAGTCATTCTTTTCACAATTATCTTTGGCACACAAGCTCTGCACTTGCTATTTGATCTCAGCTGATTTTCGCCTTTCATTTCAAGGAAGTGGCTTTATTGCATCTTGCTGAATTCTTTAGAGCGGAAAGAAAGTAATTTAAAATAAACATGTCGGGGTCACATCTGTTGGCGTTTGATGCCACACGATTGACCTGGATTATCGCAGCCACGGTGGAGCCGGGTAATTAGTTTGGCTCCATCCTCATTAAAACCCCAGGGAGCAATTGATCAGCTGACGATTGATCAGCAAAATAAAGGTGCAAACAAATGCAATGTAGCACAGTTCAGTGTGTAGTGTTTCTGGGAAAGGACTGAATTGTAATTAAACCTGAGCAGAATGCCCCATGCCCTCTACTTACTGTTTCATCTGTTATTACAGTGGATGTTAAATGCATTATTAGAAATATATAAATGCATCGAGTTTAGACTTGAACTAAAATTTCATTTAAATATTGTTAAACGGTCAAATCTGTCCACACCAGTTATGTTGGACTAAGCCTTTTCTAATAATACCAGAGAATATTTGAAGATGCACTGTAATAGGTACTAAAGGTGTAACCTCATGAGCTGTGGTGCCTCTATGCTGCTGCTGCTTCTTTTCTTTTTCTTTTTTTAAAGCTGAGAGCAAGTTTGCTCTAGTTCTAGTATCCTAGAACTACGTAGGAACTTCAGTGTCCGTGACTTCTTCAGTCTCAGCTGACTGCAGGTTTCTCTAACCTTATAAAGAGTACATTTGCACAATGACTGAAACTAGCACCACTCAAAATGCTACGTCCAGGTGAATAGATCAGCTTTTTGGGACTGCCCTACCCGGATGATTGACATTTTTATTGACAGGGCTTGATGCATGCTCAAACTGTTAGTTCCACACAGTTTATTCAGGTTTGCTGTTTTGCCTATGAAACTCTGTAAACTGCTGTGAACCTTAACAGTCTATTCAGTGATGGCGAAAAAAATCCCCTTTTTATTCGGCGGTATGCATGTGTGCTGCATTTGTTTTTGTGTTTCTCTTGCATATAAATCCTGGATGTGTTCTAATTGTCTGCCTTTATTTTTGCAGCAAATCATGAAGGATCGATGGATCAATGCAGGATTTGATGATGACGAGCTGAAACCTTACACTGAACCAGAGCTGGACATCACAGATCAGAAGAGGATAGGTAAGGCTGATGTTACTATTAATATCATAACTGCTTTTTTATTTATTTATTTTTTTCCTTTTTGAAGGATAGATTGCTTCATCATTTAAGTTCTTTTTAAGTCAGTTTCATGACTTTCAGGCCTGTCATACGCTGTTCTATAATCAAAAGAAAAAGTGCACTCCCCCTCCTCCTCCTCCATTATTACTGTAAAAGCTCAGTCGGTGATTTTTGTCAGTAGTGAGAAGACGTGAGATGTCGAACGTTAGTGGGGTTACGGCTCAACAATGCAGAGGCAGTCTCGTTATTTCAGTGCAGAAGAGCTTGAAAGGGAAAAAGGATGAAACGTGATGATGAATAAATAAATTCAAGCAGTGCTGCTGCATGCAGAGAAGAAAACTAGAGAAGCCTCCCCATCATGCCCTGGATGAAAGCTCTTACATAACTGCAGCTGGGGTCGGCTGTTGGTGCACATGTGTCGGTGCGAACTCCCACTCACCCAGGAAAAGGGGAAAAAAAGAAAGATGGAGGAGGGGAGAGAGTGAGGTCTTGAAGTTGCTGACTAATCCCTGGATTCTAAAGAATGCCCAGAAAAATTTACCTTCAATTATTACTAAAGGAAAACAACGCGTTGTGGAGCAGATGCTGTCTAACACAGGAAAATACTTTGAATTTTCAGTGTGGATGACATCTTATTTTTCTAAAGGCTTCAGCAGCACAAGGGCAAATAGAGAGGGAATTTGTTTTCCTCCTCACAGAAGAGGGAGTTTATTAACAACATGAAACGCTGTGAACGTGCCGGTTTAAAGGTGGAGCTATTAGCTGATCAACTGAAATTAAATCCTCAACCTTGAAGGCCAAGGCCGTGTGGCTTTAAACCTGATCACATCAGAAAAAAATGCCACTCTAGACCTTTTTTCTATGCTTGTAGTACACAGTGTTTGCTTTTCACAGTTAATCAACATCAATGAGCTCACAATGGGTATTATTTAGGACAAACAACAGAAAACCAAAAATCATCACTGATCAGCTCATAACTAAATATCAGAGGCAGCCACGGCTGTTTTATCCCTTTTAAAGGTTGTATTTGAATTTAGCCACACATAACTTTTACATAACTGACCTAACCTGTGTAGCGTATATCAGAATGACTGAAAAAAAAATAACGTTAGCCGATGAATAAAGCCAGTAATGTTACATAATTCAAGCCTAGAAAATTATCCTTTTTTTTTTTTTTTTTAGGTTGGGTGTTACCAAATCAGTGTTAAAATGTCCTTTCCTCTTTCAGCTATGAGCATTTTGTCAAAAATTGCAGCCATTACACCATCTAATGAGCTGAGAGTCTGAGAGGGAAGCACAAGTGTTGGGACGCAGGAGTGTGAAAGTGAGAAAGATGAGCTCGATCCAGCGAAGGACGGGTAAAGATGGCAGATCAGTGGTTCTGCCTGGTTACAGAGGCACAGCTCGCTTTTCACTCGCTTTCTCTCTTCCCACACATGAAACCTGGTGTTAGACTCGAGTGTTTGTTTCCAGGTGTAGTAGATACTTAGCTATTAACAAAGGACTGAAGATGAGGTGAGGATATATGTACATGCATGTTTTTAGATTTGTCATGTTTGCCAGAGGTAATGGCTCCATGTTAGAATGGAAGGACTTAATTGAACCAAATTAGAAGGTATCATTCAGTAAAAATCCTGGCATTAGAGCACCTTTCAGGGGAGAGTGATCCTCTTGCATGATGAGCATAAAAGTCTCTTGGAGGCATTTCTACCTTAGCAGAAAGAAAACTGTGCCACACAGGATTAATCATCTTTATAGTACAGGAAATTACTCTGAGCCATACCACAAAATACCAGAAACAGCAGGGGTTTGAGTACAGTTGAGCAATGATGAACACTAAGGCGATGAAAATGTAAATGAACATAAATGACCTTACATTGTAAATCTGCAGGGAGCTGATATGGGAAACTTATTGTAGGATTTTTTTGTTTTTGTTTCAAAAACTAAATCAAAGCCCAAAGAAACCCTCAAGTGGTGCTGAAAATTATGATTAATTTGAACTATAATTTTAAGCCTTTTGAAGTGTAGCAGAAAGAGAAGCCATGAAAAGATTTAGTAGTAATGGGTAACATTTTAAAATCAATAATGAATCCCCTGAGGAGGCCGTGTAAAGAGTCTGAAACGATGATGGCGTGGTCACACCTCTCTATTGTTAAGTCTGGCAGCTGAGTTTGTGGTTGAGAAATGCATTTTTGGCTACGGCAGCACATCATCTAAAAATCTAAATAGTGCGATTTAAAAAAAACGATCTCCTGTTGGACACAAACAGCCTGCGCCGACAGAACGGTTACTGGCAGGAAGTCAGAGCCCATCACAGGTCGCTGTGAAGCCGGTGACTCATTTCTACACCTTTCCTTGGAGACCAGCCGCTCCATCTCTGAAGATGTAATCTGCATAAAAAAGCTCTCCAACATGTCTCGGATAGAAGAGCGCTTTCAAAAATTTATAGACTGCACAGCGTGTAGATGAGTGTAAAAGCCGTCATGTGACGTATGATGAGGTGATATGACAAAGTCGCATTTCCATTACTTCAGAAGACAATGCTGTGTTTTTTTTTCCTGTTTTCCTACAACAAAAACCAAGTGCTCCTACTAAAAATTTTAAAATTACATTACAGGTATTTGCTTTTTACTCCTTACACAGTGCAAGTTCACAGAGAGTCATGTATCTTTTTTAAATGAACAAAACATGCATGTACACACACACACACACAGCACAAATATATTTGTAAAGCAGGTTGGATCTGTAGTGAGAAAGACGACCCAGCTTTGCCTGGCATGCTGCCACACATGTGACCTGGACAATGAGGAAGCTTAACGTCAAAGCTGTGCGTGTCTTTGTGTCTGTAAATTTGTCTCCTGAGGACAATTCTCTTGTGTCTTCGTTGCTTGACCAACATTCAAAGGGTATGTAAAGGTTAGAATCAGATTTAAGTTTGGCTTAAGATGAACTCAAACCACAAATCATAGAGATGGACAACGAACTCTCCTGTGTTGGGACTCTTGGGTATGTTTTCCTACCAACTCACAGTAATTGTTTTTCACACAGTCTAATGTCCACATCTCAAAGCTGTGTGAAATAGTAGTGTCCTCCCACTCCAAACCCTTTCCAGTCAGCGTTGCTTTGCTTCAAAGGTGAACCAGAAAGGCGGGAAGCCGATTACCTGAACTTCACTGCCTTAAGCTTCGGACATTGTAATATAGCCAAGCTATACACACGAACTTCTAGCTTTGTAGTGCCACCGCAAATTACCAGCCTTCACAACAGCGTCTGCTACGTTTTGTAGCTGATTCACACAGTCCCTTTCTCCGCAGAGCCAGAGACATAAGACGACCCCGACATGGGGTCATAAACCCACACGACTCAGTCACCAGAATAAACAATCAATTAATAACATAGATTTGATGAAAAGTTGATAACCACATAATTTAAAGCAAGTTTAAAAAAATAAAAAATAAAGTCATGTTTTGGTTCTGTGCTGTAATTGGCAGAGATCACCTGTGAAACGGGCTAAACGTAAGCACTCACTCACACACTTTGTGGTGAATGTGGACCACAATAAACTGTCACTGATCGCAATGAACGCAGCCATCTACAGTGTTTCTGTTAGTTTCAGTGGTGTTGTGAAAGGTGTTTATTAAATTGAGCCGTTGATCCTTTTTGTTTGTGCAGATGTGATGGTCGGGATGGGCTACAACTTGGAGGAAATCCAGGACTCTCTGGCTAAGATGAAGTATGATGAGATCACAGCCACCTACCTGCTCCTGGGCAGGAAGGCCTCTGAGGTACAAACATAACAACCATCTTAGTTCAGCTATCAATGGTTTGTAAACCAGTGTGTGACTGCAGAATCTAACGGGAGCTATTTATAGACTTCTACCTTGTTTGGCCGTAGACTCTCGCCACAAACTAAAGTGCATTAAAATAATTGACTTGGTGCTTTTTTCGTGTCTTAAGCTTAATGGTTTAAAATTCTATCATATGAAGTGGTTTGTTGTCAAAGATTGGATCTGATATAAATAAAGGTGCCGGAGTTAAAACAAAGTGGGTCTGAAGTCGCCATCTGAAGCCCTTAGCTCACAAATGAAAGCTTTCCCAACCATAAGAAATAAAAGTTTTAAAATGATCCTTTGTACACAGACGTTCTTTTGATCACACATCATGCGCCCTAGATTTTTAGTCTGCCTTGACTCGTAAATCACATTCAGTAATATTGGCAGCCTGTAATTGAAAAACTGAAGGGTTTTTGTATGTTCTGTATGTGTCCTTTGTCTCGCAGCTGGAGCCCGGCGACTCGGCCTCCAGCAGCAACCTGTCTCTGGCCAAACCGAGGCCCAGCAGTGAGCTCAACGGCCAGTCGCCCTCCCACCTCAAAGTCCAGAGGAGCATCTCCTCCAACCACAAACAGAGACGTTACAGCGAGCAAGGTGAGCAGTCCACACCGTGTTGTTTTCCTCATTGTATGAAAAACAGTGTCATGGTCCTAGCTTTCCTTTTGTTGTTCTGCTGCTCTGCTGGACTTGACCTCAAATATTAAAAGTAGTCTTCTGTCAGTTGCTTGTTTTCAGCTGATAAAAGCAGCCAAATCGAACCCGCCACATGTTAGAGGCACTTTAGCCTTTCCCTTGTTTGCATAGCTCTGTTGTCCACTGTGATATAATGCTTTGTCAGTATCCACAGTTTGCGATGCTTCCTGTCTGTTAGATCTGCAGCTTAAATGGCAACACTGAGAACCTTTTTACATTCCAGCAGAAACCCATTGATTCAAACATTAAGTGTGAAATCACAAACTACGGTGGCATTTTCAGCCTAGTGTTTCTGATATTTTTGGAATTTAAGGAGGCGACCGCCTTCGTTAAGTAAATGGTGAAACCTGATTCAAGGCCACCGTGGAGTAAAACAAACATTAATATGATGATGATTATATTGTAAATTGTAACTATAATTATGTTTGACTGAGTCTGGGTCATATTATATTTTTTCAAAATGTAGGTTAGATAAAAATCCTTTAAAACTTGTATTTGCTGACTGTTCTTGAGTCATCCCGCACACATTACTCTGATTATTATTTGTTTTCTGTCTATAGTCGGTCAGAACCTCCCTCCAGGGATGGCTCATCCAAAGAGGAGTCAGACAACTACTGCAGACAACAGCGTGAAAGAGGAAGGTGGAGTACAGCTCCGTAAACCGAGCATCCCGGGGACCCGCGGGGCACCACCCTCCAGCCCTCTGCTGGGCAACGCCAACAACCCCAACAAGGCTGACATCCCTGACCGCAGGAAAGGAGCCACCACCGCCCCGAGCGTGAGTGTTTCAGCAGTTGCCTTAGAAGTTGAACTCAATTGTTCGCTCTGTTGTTGTATGAATGTGACCTATGTTGTTGCGGGGTTTTAAGCTAAATGATGGTGTTTAGTGACAGTGGCTGTCATGGATACTTAAAAGGAAATTCCACCGGTTTTACACATAAGTGTGTATTTCCTGGTGTTGGGGAAATCCACTGCATTTAAGGGAAATAATGGTATAAAGCATTTATTGTGTTTGGATGCATCTGTGTGAAAACTGGTAAGGCTCCGTCTCGCAGGTGACATCACATGCCTTTATGTGATCTCACCTCGTAAGGAAGAAAACAAAAGATCAAAGAAGTGAGCAATCAACTCCTGAGCTCTTGTTTTGTGTGCCGATGCAGCAGTCCAGATTTAGACAAAGAACAAAGTATTGTTTAACAGCGTGATTCAGTCTCATGGTCTGGAGATTAGGAAATGTGTTTAAGCTGCACTCTATCACTTTAAAGCCACAAAACCATGACGCCGCAGTCGATGTATGAGTCACTTCAGATTGTCCAATAAAATATGGCTGCCACTTTTCCTTCAGCAGATGAATCCACCTGTCCACAATAAGCCTCTGCAGTTATACAAAATGTGACAGACGAGTACTGCTTGTAATATCCAATCAAGTGCAAATGTTTTAGAGACTAACGAGCTACTTACCAGGTACAAACAAAAGTTTTACGTCTCAAGTCTGCTGCATAGTTTCCAGTTTTAAACAAAACTCACTCAAATTCAACCCATCATGCTGCCAGTCTCACCAGGATTCAAGTGCACTGTGCTTTAATTGCTATAACGCATGTTTCTCTGAACCTTTTCATTTAAAAAAACAAAACCAAGGGCTTCCATTGAAGCAACACATTTGTCCATTTGCAGAATAACACTGCATCTGCGGGTATGACCAGGAGGAACACGTATGTCTGCAGTGACAGAAACAACACAGACCGCCTCTCCGTCATTCCTAACGGGAAGGAGAACAGGTGAGAGGA
This sequence comes from Hemichromis elongatus, assembly GCA_015108515.1. Classification (NCBI taxonomy): domain Eukaryota; kingdom Metazoa; phylum Chordata; class Actinopteri; order Cichliformes; family Cichlidae; genus Hemichromis; species Hemichromis elongatus. The sequence continues at coordinate 13,519 of VUQR01005924.1, forward strand.
GGAGGATTGCAAATCTTTATCAGTACAGAGAGCAGAATTTGAGTTTTCCCACTTATCAGGAAACTGTTTTTAGTGAGATCATTTTTGTGGGTCCTGAAAGTCCGTATCTAGTTTTGTTTTAGATAAATACTGTATCAGAGACTTTTCTACTCAACCTGTGTGCAAATATGTGTACTGGTATTTAAAACTCACTGATTGAAGTCATTTTAAACCCCAAGAAAGGACCTAAATGGGATCCCTAGAAAAGATTTCCTTTGTCTCAATCCCTGATTTTTCTACTCCTTTCTTTCTGTTTACTTTCCCTTTTTCTCATCAACTGATCTTCCATTTCTGCCTGTGTGTTTGTGATTTGGGGTCGGGGTGGTGTTTTTGTTGTTCCCCCTCCCCCCCGTTACGGCATGACCAGCATGACTGAGATGGCTTGTGCCACTAGCCCCCCGTCTGCCTTTGCAGCCGCTGCATTCGGTGCCTCGTCCAGTTCGGTGCGGCTGAGGTATCAAACTGTCGGCCCTTTGTACGCTTGCCAGGCAGGCTGGGCCACGCTGCCCCACTCCTACTACGCTCTGGACTACTGCTCGCCCAAGTAAGACGACAGGGTCTCCAAACCCCCCTGTCTGTCTCCTCTCTTGTCTCAGCCCCTGTTTGGCCCCTTGCTAACCCACACATCCAGCCAGCTTCACACTCTATAACCTACAACTAAACCATGGACGCCATTTCCTGCAACGAACAGTAAGCAAAGTGGTTTTTGGTGCCAGAGTCTGAAATGTATGCTCATCAGCAGGAGCAGGTAAATGTCAGTAAAATGAATTGCTGTATTGACTGATATACCTCAATAAAAAATTTTTCTTTTTATTGTTCCTCTACTCAAGTCTAGCCGGTCTATCGCACTGATTCGTGATCAGAATGAAGACCTTTTTAGATATAAACACGAGCCTTAGTGCTACTGTTTAGTTTACCTCATGTTTGGTAACACTGCTGAGGTGCCCGTGACACGAAGAAGCATTTGTATAGTAGTATTATGTGTAATCCAGTGTTACTGAATCAGTGGAATAATTAATTTTTGACAACTTAAACAGATTTAAGAAAGCGATTTGGACAAGGTACTTGTAGTCAATCTGAAATGTAACTGCACTGTTATAGAAGTCAGACATATACCACTAGGACGAGCCACTTTCTTTGTCAGCTGGTGGCTAAATGAACACATTTTTTCAGAGCTAATTTCCACAAAACTGTCCAAAATCCAGATGATAAATGAAGCAGGGACCTAGGACATGAAGTCTGTCAGTTAGGAGTGTTGATTTCAGACGCTGATCAAAGCAGAGGTGGGGAGAAGTGGAGAAAAATATGCATCTACACACTGAAATGGAGAAATAGGTTAAACTTGGTGT
>VUQR01005924.1:14964-25756 GCA_015108515.1 Hemichromis elongatus
GCGACATTGCAGTAACGCACTCACACAGCTCTGCTCCTGATCTCTCCTCCATCCTCTGCTGTGAACTTTGACCCCTGATTTTCTCTGTCTGGGTCCCTCACCTGTCGGTCTCCAAAATGATGGAAAAGCCCCCACAGCTCTCGACTCCACTGCTGTCCCAGCTTCCTCAGACCCTCATCTGTTTCTGTTTAGACTCTTAAGTGATCAGGCTCACAACTCACTGTTTCATTGTACATATCAACAGCTTGACATCTGGGGTGTGAAATTAACAGCTCATTACTGGTGAATTTTGGTTCCAGCTGCTTTATATTTGTTTCCTCTTCTAAAATTGCTCTGAATCTATTTAAAGAAATCTCACACACTGGTCTTGAATATTATTATGAAGATGTTTTGGTCATGTGACCTCAGTTATACCATTTCCTTGCCCTGCCACCATGTTTAATAGGTTAACCTAATTTAGTTTCTGCTCCCAGAAAGTCCCTACTCTTCAGTTCAGTCTCAAACAATGTAATGACCTTATAAAGATTTATCCTTTTATTTTTCTGCTTTGAAGAATCTTCAGTGACTCACAGACACACGAGGACAGAAGTCCCTGTGGCTCATTAGCTTCTGAAATCATTTAATCCATAGAGAAGCACTAAAACTGAGTCCTTAGACCAGATATGTGCTAGAGCTCAGTTTGCACATAATACTTGCACATCTGTAGGTATGACATGCACAAAATAATCCTGCAGCTGTATTTGTTGACTCATAATCTGTCTCCATCATAAATCTGCCTCTTATTACCGGACACTTTGTGGTGTCAGGATTCAGTTTAAATAAACATTTATGCTCTAATCAAAGGGTGTCAAACATAAGGCCAGGGAGCTAGAAATGGCCCAATGAAGACGCCAATCTGTCCCACTGGCTGTCTTAGAAAAATGTGAGGGCATACATTTTAGACTTTTAACTGTATTTTCATACTTTTACAGCTTGTCTTACTGATAAAGACCCCCACAACCATCCATACTACACCAAAGTAATAGATAAACAAAGATTTCTTTCATTAAATAGAGTAACATTTATTTATCACGTAATAAAACTGAGATGTGCACTTCCTTTTCTTGAGATACCTCAGAGATTAAATGTGAACTTCTTTAGACTGACAGAAAGCAGAGTTTCACTGGTCCGGCCCACTTAAGAACAAAGTGGGCTGTACGTGTCCCCCAAGGTAACACAAGTTTGACATCCCTGTTCTAATCTATGAGTTAAGCCTACGACTGCCCAGCAGTTTACAAGGAATGATGATCTTACTCTGCGGTACATGCAGCTTGTGGTTGGTCAGCTGTGTGAGGCCAGGTGTCACAAGACTAAAACATCAGCTGCAATTTAAAAAAAAAAAAATGTAATTGCAAATTAGTTATTCACTTACCCATTTACTTGTTTTTCATATCCATATTTTTAAACTGGCTGTTGTGTATCTAAATCCACCAGCTGATGTGCAGCTTTGTCCTGTTCTGATTTTAATTTCCTGCCCTGCTGATGTCTAACCTGCAGTATTCATGTATTTGAAACCAATGGCAGTTTTACAAGTCCGTGTAGAATAACCAGAGCACACATTTTAAGAATAGAGAGGCCCGTGCGGTGTCTCTGCACCAACATTTTTCCACTGCAGAAGTGTACTCCAGTATGTTGTACAGTCACAGCTTCTGCGACTGTGTATAATCTGGCTCCAGCACACTCTACCTGCACAGATAAGTGGAAGAGAGTGGAAATCTTCAGTGTGTTGAAGTACACGTCTGCACTGGAAGAACGGAATGTAAAACCTGCTTTAATTGTAACTTCTCCCCCCTCCGTCCACTTCAGCAACGTTGCCGTGTCTCCCGGCAGTCAGAGGAACCCGGTGGCGTCCACCCACAGCGTCGCCAACGCCACTACACCTGACCGTCTCCGCTTCCCCCGAGGCACGGCCAGCCGCAGCACCTTCCACGGCGGCCAGCTGAGGGACCGCCGCACGGCCACGTACAACGGGCCACCGGCCTCCCCTACTCTCTCCCACGATGCCACGCCTCTGTCTCAGACCCGCAGCCGTGGAACCAGCAACCTTTTCTCCAAACTCACGTCTAAACTCACCCGCAGGTAGGCGAGGAAATACCTCACGGCACGTGTTTAGCTCTTTCTGTTCAGTTTAAAGATTTAATTTGTTCTAAAGCAATAATTTTTAATTGATCAAAAAAGTTAAAGCTTGAATAGAAAGAGGATAGACTCCAGCTCTGCTCTGTGCCATATAATCTACTGTGATTCTGTTCAAATTAGAAGCCAATCAGCACAGTGCCATGTAGACTTAAGATAAATAATTACATGCTGGAGGAACACTTCACTGTCCTATACAAAGTGATTTATGCTCAAGTCTACATTTGTTGTCTGTCGCTGCCTGGTTGCTGCCAGAGAAAACCCACAAACATTGTGAATAAACTGTAATTGGATCTGCCATACTTGTAGTTTGTTTTGATTTTATTGGACTATATCAAATTGAAAGCATGCATTTTAAATCGAGGTTAGCCTTTTAAAGCTTCTCTTTGAGTTAAAAGTCAAACTTTCAAAAAAACTCCATCAGATTCGACTTAATATTGTCACAGTGAGTCTCGATTTAAAAATGTGTAACCATAATTAATAAAGAAGTTAAAGGTGCTGAAAGCAGCAGCCAGGCCAGTGGCATCCCTCCTGCAATGACTGACCTAAAATGAGGAATTGAAATCATTTAATATTGAATTAAAAACTAAATCTTAACCTTTCACTGTTAATGATTCCAATCACCCCATTTTTGTTCACTCATTCGCTCTCCCCCTCCCCTTTCCTTCACTTCTCTTTCACCATTTTCACTGTTTCTTTGTCTGATTCTGTTGTAGAAACATGTCATTCAGGTTTACCAAAAGGTAGGACTCTTGTACTGCCTTTCACTCTGTGCCAAAACAATGACAACAATCTCACAGAACAACTTCCTCCGAAACTCTTTAGACGTGTGGGGCTGCTGGCGCTGAACTAACACATGGCTTAGCAGAACAGTAGTGCTCTCCGGGTGCATTTACACACACTGCTTACAATCAGATTAACGCGACAGATTTCTGTTCTCACATATTAGTCCTACTGACATGACTTAAAGTAACCCACGGTAACATCATTTAATGTCTAGGTGAGATTGTCCTTAAAGGAATAGTTTGGTTTTATGTTGATTATGTGTCAGAGCACTTGTGCGTGCCGTCCTCCCTTCATGGAGGTTGCACTTTTAGGTGGTGCAGATGGATGATGATGTCATAGGTCAGTGATCGCGGTGATATTTAACTTCCTGATTACTAGATTCATTTTAAATGTAACCAGCCTCACTGTTGTCTCACTATGTTTCACTATTGTAAATGACACTAAGGACACGGGTGGGTTTCGTCATTTGTGTGCATGACCACGAGCTCCTGTTCAGGTTAAGAGTGTTTCTGTCTCTGGTTTGACTCTTCTTGTTTTTTCTCCCTTTTTAAATTTAAGTTTACGAGAAGTTTGCATTTGTGGAGACAACCAAACTCATTTTACACACCTACAAACAGCTTAAACGAGTTAGTAGAAATGTTGGCTTAGGTCTCAGTACTGTTTTAGCTGTTCAGCTGATATCCGCCCATTAATGGTCACTAAGTGCAGTCGGAAGGTTAGACTAAATCAGTCACCTTTTGCGTGCGAAGGAGGCTCTGATGCAGGTGTAGCCTACTTTCTTTCTCTTAATGTTTCAAGTGGAAATTAAACTCCTCGTCCTGCCCTGGATACTGGATCGCCCGACACTATCTGTGCTGTTTTGTGTATAAACAGTTTTATGGAGGTGTTTGTTCTGGAGGAGGTATGTTGTGGACTTTTAAGCTGTATTAACATCCTGCAGAGTGATTATACAGAAGAATCAGAAACTCTGAATTTTAAATTTTTACGAGGGCAGGAGGATTTACTGTGGGACCGTTAGACTGTATTAGTCCTCAGGCAGATATACTAAAAACTAGCAGTCGGTATTGGTGGCAGGTTGTTTCAGTGAGGCTTTTGTTGACAGCGTAGTGTGAGATGTGTTGACTTTCTATTTTTAATGCACACATATATCTGTTGTGTGTGTGTGTGTATATAAGGGAACTGTCGAGTATTTCATCCTTTAAGAAAAAAGTAAATTGAAATTTATCACAATGGCAAACTATTCCTTTAAGATGGATTCATTGTAATTATATTATATTTATATTATATTATATTATATTATATTATATTATATTATATTATATTATATTATATTATATTATATTATATTATATTATATTATATTTTCATCAAACCAAATGTGAAAAGTGATTTTAGGGACCGGGGGCACGCATTTAAAAATCAGACGTCCTTTTGGGTTTTACCTGCTCTGTGTGTAAATGTACTCGGGGTGGCCACGGTTGGTCTGGTGGATAAAGGCTGATTGGGAAAGCAGACCGGACTTCTTGACCAATCAGTCAATTAACCAACAGCAACAACAAAGCAGCTTGCCACTAATCAATCTTCATTGCATGCATGAGGTTGCTTCTTACAGCTGCCATTAATTCTGGTTTGATTTCTCACCACAGTGGTTGATGTTAATGACTGAACTCATCTTAGATTATTCTGCTGCTGCATTATTATTTACCAAAAAATATATATATTTTCTTACTTTCTTTGGCCCAGATGTGTCAGAAAGAAACCACCAAGGATTATATTTTTATCTGTTTCTGAGCTGTTAAGTACATTTATAAACGCAACCTTTGTATGCACTGTTTTTGTAGACTCGGTTCTTTCCCTTGGTGGGTACAACCATCTCGTTATCTTCACGTTCAGAGAAAAGGGTGTTCTAAAAGCCACGTCGCTCAGCATTTCCTTTGTCTCGTTGCACTTTGAAGGTTTTCTGGGCTTTAACTCGTTTTTTTGTTTTGTTTGTTTTTTACCTTCGGTTCAGGTCAGAAGAACAAAAAATAATAAAAGGCATCACATGGGCATCTTCTCTAGCATACAGCATTTTTTTACTGACCATTTTTGGCTATTTTTATTTACTATGGTTTTTTGGACTAATACAATCCACGTGTTAGGCTTTTAACTTATAAATTAACACTAAAAACTCCACAGTTCCTAAAATTAAGATGACCGTATTTAAAATGCTGAAGAAAATCACCCAGTTCTTCTGTAACATGTTTTGCTTTCAGTACACTTCATTTCTGACGGTTATCTGTCAAGCAGGCAAAAGCTGCAGAGAACGTTTGAAGGATTTAAATCTCAAAGTGTTTTTGTGTCTCAGAAAGTTGTCTTAGATGCGGGTGCTGGAAGTATTCTTCCCTCATTGTTTTCTATTCAGTGTCTCTAACATTTGGCTCATTTACTCTTTTAAGGATGAGAAATAATGTGTAAGAGTTTTTCACTACAAGGTTTTTTTTTTTTTTTAAATGGTTGCATGGTGACGTCATAGTATAAATAGGTAAATGGGTCTCTTAAGACATTGCTAAGAACTTTTTCTTAATGTCCCACTTTATAAAAGGAGGCCTTATTTTGTTTGGACATTTATCACATGCTGATGGTTTCCTGCGGACGTTCCAAGTAGTCGGGTCAGCCCTTCCAATAGGGTTTGGGATTTAAGAGAGGATGCTATTAAACGCTGAATTCGTCAAACGGATCTTGTGAAACAGCATGGTAGCTGCGGCCAAACTGAACCAGTCATTGATGTACATATCAGAAGATCAGAGGAGCCTTGCGGCCTTCTCAGGGAGCCGTCTTGAGGCCCATGGCTCCCTCTGGTGGCTGATGTGTAGACTGTCATCTTCCTCTGGCAGCGTCACGGTCATCCAGAGCCTCCTGTCGGTTCTGCTCAGGTGTCATCACCATCCTGCATTCCCACTCATGGCGTCTCACTAGGGTTTTTGTGTTTGTCCTCATTTCTGTGGCGCACTCACTGTGACAAAATAGAGCAAAAGACTATAAGACGAGTCAAAAATAAAACTGAATGAAGTAATAAATTTTGTAGTTGGTTAAATGAATAAAATTGCAAGTATAAAATAAGTATTAACTTTAAACTAGAAGGAAATTAGGTCTGCAACATCAATTTTAAGAGCTTGCTGTTGAGTAAAATAATTTGGCTGAAAATATCAATGTTCACAACAAAGAGCAAAAATGGTTAGTTTACTAGCTTAAAAAAGGCTCAAGTTGTGTTAATTGTCTAAATAAATAAGGATTAATTAGTAAATATGGAAGAATTGAATGATTTTTTTTTCATTCTGCAAAGAGCAGACATAAAAGTAAGAGACAAACTGAAAAGTGGAGTTATTGAAAACTGTCTTGTGTTCATATTTTTCAGAAGATAAAGTCTTAGTTACAACATGGGTTTTCTTGTTTTGAATGTCCATTTTAACCAACAGTATTATTTATTTACTCAGTTACATTTTTGACTCGCCTTATAGGCATTAACTTCATTTTGTCTGGTTTGGGCCGCCGTACATTTCTGATAAAAACTCATCTCATCTCTGAACTTAACGAGTTTTCTTCATTTTCCGCGTCCTCGGGACATTTTAGGTTCACTCACATTCTCCTCCCGGTGTGTTTTTTGTCTTCCTTACCTTCTTGTGTCCTTTAACCTTGACCTCTTGCTGCTCTTCCTCTCTGCCTAGGGTCAGTATTGACCCGGCCAAACGGCAGTCGGCCAAAACAGGGCCTGCCAACCCTTCTACCCAGGGAGGAAAGACCCTTAGTAAGTCTTCTGCCCTCCAGTCTCTTTCAGCCTTTCCTTCTTTCCTTCCTTCTCATCATCTTCCATGTTTTTCTTTTTTTCCCTTTCTTTTCAGCCTGTCCTCATGCCATTCATTTAAATATTCTTTCCTTCTCTTTCTTTTCTTGTCATGAGTCCATGAGATTTTCAGCACATCCTCAGATTCACGTTTTTTCTTTCAGATTCAGGAGCGGAAGATATAGAGAGTTGTAGGAAGATGAAGATCTAGAGTAAGGGGCTGTTTCCATCCCTCAATCTCTCCTGAGACTAAAGTCTGAGTTTCAGACGTCCCTACATTGCCTCACCCCGCCTTGCCTCACCCCCCCCCCTCTCGGTCTTGTGATTTTTCACAGCCTCTCTGGCTGACCCAGGACCTGCTGTCAGTCCTGTCTGTTCACTCGTCTTCTTGTTGTCGAGTCCCTCAAGCTGTCAGGAGTTTGGACTCTGTCCCTCCTCCACAACCCCGTCCTGTTTTCTGTTCTGCAGGCTGCAATGCATGCTGGGAGCCTGACACGGTACACCTATCCTGTCTGAGAAACGGGGAGATTACTGATGATTCACTTTTAATCTAATCTTGTGTTACGTTACAGACATTTTTCCTGTTTGTAGTCGTTGAGCACCCTCCCAAAAATAGCCTTTTCTGGCAGCCATGACTTTGACGGCGAGATCTTGCAATAGGTCTAAATTGTTATTGCGATCCAGTGAATTTTCCTGTAAAATCAACCTGGTTAGTAAGAAGGAAGCCCTTTATCTCGAGTCATTGTTGGTACAAATGAGGTCAGGAAATGAATCTGCAGATTATTCCTGTGTATAAAATGCACAGGAACAGTAAAGGATTCAGAATGGATCCAGCGATAAATCAAAGAGGTCTTTTTTGCTTTACGGAGGGGAAAAAACTGTAGATGAAACAAATTACGTAAAGAATTTTCTTCCTTATGTCTGCCATAGAAATACTTGTATGAGGACAAACAAGGAAGGCAAATTGCTTCTGACTAATGCAGAAGATTTCATTGTGCTTTCCTTAAAATGTCCCGCACGTCGTCTCACTGCCAAGTTATCAGCTGGTCTTCTGGTTGGAAGGAGAACCGTTACAGAACGGTACATGTAGACAAAGTCCCGTCTATGGCACACGTTTGAGTTGTTGAGCTTTTTATTCTGTCGATCAGAGTGAGCGCGCTGCTGAGCGCGCTGCGGCTTCGCTCACAGCGGCAAACTGTGAACGTTTGCTTTTTAGAGCCTGAGCTGCTTGTTGGAGGGAGCTTCCCCTAAACGTGTCTGTTTTCATGTGCGTCACACACAGACGGCTCAAATCAGGATTTCATCATCAGTTATCCTTTTAAAAAAATATAATTACTGTTAACATTAAGACAGATTAAGCAACCGTTTCAGAAGCTGTTTTAAATGTAATTTATAAAGTGATCAAATAATTCTGATAATTAGTCCCAGTCCATCTTTAAAATGTCACGTATCAAAGTTTAAATTGTTAGATAAAAAGAATCATGATGGTTCATGTGTTCACTGTATTCTGTCTTCCTAACTAACAGTGTATTTAAAGTAAGGTTAAACTGGGATTTTATATACATTTATTGTAAGATGCATCGTCAAAGGACGTGTTTGCAGATCAATAATCAGCTTTCTTGTATTTTGTTTCTCCACCCTGTTATCGTCCAATCACCCTAAAGGCTAGTGGAAGGATCTGCTTTTTGATTTTTAGCTGTGTGCTCTACAGATGTAGATTAAAATCTTTTTTTTCTTTTTTCATAAAGTCCAGTTAAGTAGCGCTGCATCACTGCCTTCACTTCCTACCTCACCTGAATGTGGCCTGCAGGCTGCATCTCCTCTTACTTTGCTGCTGTTTTGCCTCGACACACCGCTGTCAAGCTTTTCTGTGTGTGTGCTCCTGTTGGCTTCAGTCTGGGACATGAACAGTCATCACTTCTTTGTTTGATTTCTTTATTTATTCTCCTCTCTCTTTCTCACGACTCTTTGTTGATTTCAATGGAAGTCAAAGCTTCCATTTCTTTTTCTGTTTTTTATTTTATTTTTTTGGTGGTGGCTCTCGTCGTCGTCGTTTAAGTATCCGTCACATTATCTCATTTTTAAATATGATTTTTCACTGGATATGATCAAAAATGAGTGTTGTGCAAAATCCACATCTTTTTTTTTTTATTTCTTCTTTTTTTCCCCCCCCGCCCTGACTCCTCCTCCCCGTCTGATCTTCTTGTGCGCCCCAGAGTCTCCACCGAGTTTGAGAGAAACGGGAGACTTGAGGGCTCAAGGTGAGGTTGCCTCCCCCGCGTTCAGTGTGTCTTCCCTCCGAGCGTAGGCTTCAGTTTGTCTCCGTCTGCAGCATCATCCCGTTTGCTCAATCCCCTCCCCCTGCATAGGAACCACTTTGTGCTTACTCCCTCCTGGGACGTTTGAATGTACTGTTGCATCTTTAAAGCCTCGTCTTTGAGTGTTTTTGGTAAAATGATTAATTTTTTATTTTTTGTTTTGCATGGCACTGTATTTGTGAGCTGCTTTTGTTAGCATGGCATGCTTGTTTATTTTGTCCCCCCTGATGCTCAAAGACTGCCGCCATGTGTCTAGCTCCAGTTTATATGCAAGTTATTTTGCAGAGTAAATGTTTATTTATGTGGAAAAACCCAGAAACTTGTTTTTGTTTTGTTTTTGTGCACATGTTTAATCATCTGAATTATCATATTGCTTACAGTGAAAATGAATTTGAAATAATGAAAATTAAAATCAAAATGAAGTGAGGCGAAAACAAAAACATTTTAAACCCGTTTTTAATGCATACAGTATAAATTTGCTTTTCAATGGTACTCAGTACTTGCATTACTAACCCTTAATATCTTTGAATTACAGACAATTTACAAAACTAAGGTGTATATTTGTCTTTCAATCACAGCTTTATCCTGTGATTACGCTCTTTTATTGCTTAATCTGCTCCACTAGGGCCTTTTAATTAACACTTTCAAAAATATTTGACCGCTATAGTGTGTGGGCTTAATTTGCCCAATATGCCAGACTGATTATCTTTTATATGATTATAAAATAAAATAAATGTTTACGCGCCTCATCTTGACTGCTCAAGTCAACAAACATGGGATCTCAGATTTATTTAAAGTAACGTAAAGATTGGAAGCAGATAAAAGTACCACTGATCTAAGTGTCTAGTATAATAAAAACAAGATGAAGGTCTTTAGAAATTAACTGAAGAAATGACTCAAATGTGAGCTCAGATTTAAGTTTTCACAAATCGCAGCGGTCTTCTGGGTTTTTCGGATCTTTAAGTGAGGGTAAAAAAAACTGCTGCTTACTATAAACCCACTGACAAAATGTAGTGAATGTGATAAATTTGAGTTCAAAATGCCAACAAAGAGTGAATAAAGGATGATGATAGAAATGGTGTAGCAAGAAATCTAAACCTTCACTGTTTTGTTTTTTTAAGAAGCAAACCTCAATCTTAAGTCGTCTTTACTGCATTTTGTCAGTTTCACTGCTTTCAGCTTCATGCTGAGAATTAAATTTCGTTTTCCTGTTGCTTGTTTCCTTCCATATAAAAACAAAACTGGGGCTAGAGGATCTCATGTGGAAATGCATCACAGCTGTGTAAAACATGATTCAGTTTCAACTAATTCCTGCTGCTTCTGCCTGTTTTAAACATGGTTTTTCACAATAAAGTGTTTCTTTCAAATATTTTAACCACATCCTGCTTTGTGAAATGCGGGAGGAATACTGTGTGAGGCTAAAAAATGTCCTCCGTGTCTCTTTCTCCCCACAGTCGCCATGAACCTGGGGATCAAAAAGGGGAAAATAAAGACAGTAAACCCCGCTCCCTCAGATTCACTTGGAGTATGAGGACCACCAGCTCCATGGAGCCCTGCGATATCATGCGGGAGATTCGCAAGGTGCTCGACGCCAACAACTGCGACTACGAGCAGCAAGAGAGTTTCCTGCTTCTTTGCGTCCATGGAGACGGGCGAGCTGAAAACCTGGTGCAGTGGGAGATGGAGGTCTGCA
>VUQR01005927.1:17324-32400 GCA_015108515.1 Hemichromis elongatus
CCCTCACATATCCATATCAGCCGTTACGCCCAACCATTCCTTTACAGGTTTAAATGTTGCTTGTGAACATGCACTGTACCGATTGTGGCGTTTGCAGCCATGTTGTAGCCGTAGTCAAAACTGACAAAGGTCAAGTAGGACACGTGCGAGGTAAAAACCAAAATAAGCAGGACTCCGACCATGCTGGACACCCCCGGTCGCTTTAGGCCCAAAGTTCTGGCAAAGACAGGAAGGAAAGGAAGTAATGTGAGCACATTCATCGAAGTAAGACAAAGAGGTATAACGACGACACGTGACAAATATTTTCCCTCATTTTTAATCCAACTTTATCCTAGTAACAGATATTTAAACCAGGATTAATGATTACCATCTCCAAATGTGATTTTGGATGCCAGTTGGGCGTGGAAGGTTTGCTTACCTGACGCAGCACAGGTAGATTGAATAAAGAATGACTGCTGTTGCACCGAAATAATCCATTTTCTGGAAGAAAAACATAAAAATCTTAAGATCAACCAGTGCTTGTTTACAGAAACTACACTGCACACGGCTCAAAGGTTGATCAGTAATGGCATTAGGATGTTGCTCATTTGCTAAGCTCATTAACCAATCAAAGAGCAGAATGCTCATCTCAACAGGTGGTCTGGCAAGTGGAAATGTACGTTAACAGTTTTTCTCACTCGGTGTAGATTAAAGTAAAGCTTTTTAAAAATATTATTAAAACTTGATCACGTGACTGCATGTAAAACACCGTTTAAATTCCATGTATAAACAGTGTTTCTGGTATAACTCAAAGGTGGCAGATCCCCAATAAGATACACACTACAAATCAACTCTATTTTTTTTTAGATCGATAAGTTACAAGATGTTTAAAAACCCTTACCTCGGTGAGATAGGTGTCCCGAGTGTGAAACACTGTGGACCAGAACCAAGCATTGAGAGATACCTGAAAACACACACATTCAAATATTAGAGCCTGAATAACTTATTGTTTGGATACATTTTGTATCAGACACACATAATAGGAAAACATTTTTTGTTTATTATTTAAAATGAGAACATAACCTATTGGCTAGGTAACCTAGAAGTGCTTTCTATTGGGTTTCTTGAGATATAATGCTGAGTGGTTAATAAATAACGGGTCAAGCAGATGGGCTAGAGCAGAGCAAGATCACACCAGCTGCCACTCCTGTCAGCTGAAAACAGGGGATTGAGGCTAAGATTTAAAGAACAAGATTGAAAACTTTTGTCCTTTCTGACGAGTCTCCACTTCTGCTTCAACATTCAGATGGTAGAGTCAGAATATGGCATAAACAACATGCCCATGTCCATCCCTTTATGGCCACAGTGTACCATCATCTGCTGGCTGCTTCCAGCAAGATAACGCAACAAATCTCAAAGGTCAAATCATCTCAAATGGCCTCCACAGTTACTAGATTTCAATCCAGCCTTTGTGATGTAGTGCGATGGGAGACTCAGATCATGGATGTCCAAAAACAAATCTATCAGTCTATCCAATCTCAGTGTACAGACACAGCCAGCATTTAGACAACTTTGTCCTTTTGGTTATCAAGCATAACTTTTGACTTTTTGCCCTTCTGAAGTACAATAAACACAGACGCACACTTTTTACTGTTCTCCATCACATCTGGACACAGAAATCGACTCACCAGGGAGAAGGCGTTGATGGTGTGGTACATGGGGCTCTGTCGTGGCACCGTGCTCCGATAGCGCAGTAGCATGAGAAGGCAGGCCAGGCCATTCAGCAGAGAGGCAAGCGCAGATGCCGGCTCCTCAAAACACAAGAAGCGTGCAAACGGCCACTGTAGGCGAAAGAAATAATTCATCCATAATTTTAGATTTGCTTGAAATCAATGAAATCTCACAGAATACATAACAGTGGACAGCATATCTTTATTGATCAACCTTGGGTAGGAGTGTGTGATATTTGAGTAACAAACCTTGCCGTGGAACTGCGGGACTCTGTACCCCTCAGCTTGGTAAAGGCCGACGGTGGTCCACATGCACTGATAGCGGCAGTCGTCACGGCATGTCCAACCTGGGCGCAGGAAAAAAAGAGAGGAGCTGAGTGCAAGCAAATCAGAACTGCAAATTTTGGTGTTGATCTGATACCACTGAATACTCGGCCAGTTTTGTTGACACCAATAATAATATTTCAGTCATTATTAATTTGCAAACTTTAATGACCATTAAATCACTGTGATTTTTTTTTAAGTTTCCACTATAATTAGCTAACACAATTCGACTCAATTTTACTTATAGCACCCGGTCACAACAACAATTGCATTAAGGTGCTTTTTATCGTAAGGTTATTGCCCTAGAATAACAGAGAAAACCCCAACAATCAGATGACCCCCTTATGAGAAAGCGCTTTGGCAACATTGGGAAGGAAAAACTCCCTTTTAACAGATAGAAACCTCCAACAGCCACAACAAAACACATCTTTCAGATTTTCATATAATTTGAAACCGGGTGTTTTGGAAACATGGAATGTAACTGTGCCCGTCTCTACAGCGTCTGTTGTTTAAATGTGCTATAGGCTATAAATAAAACAGACACGACAGTCAACACAAAAAGATTCAGGCATCTTTTTATAACCCATACCTGAGGTCTATTTTGTCATTTTCATAAAAATAATTAAACACAATTCAAGGGGCTACATACTGAACTTGGAGGATAGCAACAAATTATCGATCCTATTGTACTAATATCTATATGATACCGATACCAGCGTTGGTATCGATCTTTGGATGACCCGACTACTTCTACATTCACAAAGCAGGGGATTACGCTGAATTCCCCTTACACTAAATGAACTTAAGTGATCATCAATAAAATAAGCATGGAAGCTGTTTCAATTCTTGTGTAGCAGTAAATAAACTTAAATACACAAGCAACTAAAAATGGCAATCTCTGAATATTTTATACAACTTTAAGCATAGAGATAAAAGAAAACAATTGCTTAAATATTTAAAGGGGTTACCTTAGATCAACTGGTTGTGTAGACACATCACAGAAAAGTTAATAATGGCAGAAGGGTGAGGTGACAGTAGGGCTGTTGGGAGAGCTTTGTCAGCCTGAAAATCTGGTTTTTAGTCTTGATGGCCATAAAGAGGATCACATTTTTCTTTTTAGACATGTGAAGACTAAGAGTCACGCATGCAGGCATCAGCAGAAAGCAGCTGCATGCACGAGTAAATATAATGAATGGAAACAGCAAATTAACATGTACATATAACAAATATACATGTACAAGTTGCCACTAATGAAACAACTATTGCTAGCAAGGTAAGTTAGCTTAACTTACCTGCCGACAAGAGCAACTCACCTGTCAGCGCCATGTACTGTGGCTGGGCAGACATGAAGCCGTTTAGCCGAGCTCCGGTGCAATTAGTGTGGACACACTGCTTCACACAGTCTCGGTAAACCGGCTCCTTATCGCCTTGAGAGGACTGCACAGTGGTCACCGACATCAGGAGCAAGAGGACGGTGACCACAGCGGGGAGTGTGACAGATGTGCCGCGGAGTGACACCACAGAGGCCATGGCGGTTCTTCCGGGCCCGTCAGGTTTCGCCAAGGCACGACGGGACGACAACGGCGTGAAGCCAACGGCGCGCATCACCACGGGGCCATTCCCAGTTTGTGCTGACAAACCAGGCCTGAAATATGTTACAGTACCGCGGCTGGACCGGGAAAAGCCCACTCTTCCCCTGCTCCCCAGAGCTCAGCCAAGTTTCAAACTCGAACAACGTTTCCTGTCGTCATTTCAAAATTAAAACAACTTTCCCAGAAGCGTATTCGCTCAAGTTGTACTAGCCTATATCACACGGGCCTCAGCTAGTATAAGTTACGAAATTCTTCTCATAAACACAACTTCTACGTCGTAAAATGGCTTATTTGATAAATTCAGGCTAATGTTTTAAGGTTGGGTGCTTTTATTTTGAAGGCGGAAAGTTTTGTCTCAAAAACCTTTACATCCTGGCTCAATTGGCAACGTCACTAGGTCATGTGACCCATTGATTTTTTTTTTCATTTTTAAATAAGAATATTAATATTAATATAATATAATATTAATGTAACGTATAATATATAAAATTGCTATGATAATAATAATATGTTTATTTTACTGTATATAGTACTAACTATTTGTTACCATTTTTATTTATTTATTTATTTTAATTTTTATAATTTCTCTTGTCCTGTGTACTGCTGCTGTAACATGTGAATTCCCCCAATGATGGATTAAATAAAGTTTATGTATAATACTACTACTACTACTACTACTACTAATAATAATAATAATAATAATAACAACAACAACAACAACAACAATAATGATTAAATACATTAAATAATCATTGCACCAGATTTGTTTGGGATTAATTCATGACAGGAATTCATTAATATATTTTATTTTATTTATTTATTTATTTTTTTGCAAAACAAGCAGCAAAAACCTCTATAATAATTGAAAACAAAACAGCTGAACGTTTGGGTAAGCATATTTTCAGCATGGTCTGCTTTGTTTGCCACAGAAGTTGCAGTAATACCAAGTAGACGATTTGCCAAAGAAAACAGACAAAGGCACAAAAACTTCCTCTGCATGTTAGCATGCTAACTCATCCTGGAAAGAAAAATGGGAATCCCATTTTTTAGTCTGAATGAGGTATTAGACTGCGGACAGGACAGTTTAGCATTTAGACTCGTTCCCTTCAGAGGTGTGTTGTTGGAATCATTGCAGAGCGTTTTGCTGACAGTATAAAAGAAACTATCTTAATGGTATTATATAGCTTCCCAAAACAGGCATGCATCATTCAGCTGTCTGTTGCACATGCACTAATCCACCTGTGTGCCAACAGCAAACCAGCTTGGTCAGATCCACTTTTTCCACTTTTTAATGACTCTGACTTAATGAGCTCAGGGCTGAGAAGATGACACCATTTCCCAGCAATATTTAAATACTTCCTTTTCTTTTTTTCATGTTTGATGTTCACAGCAGATTTTCTTTTTCACAACCGATTGCCATGATTTTCACTAGAGAATCGTGTCTGCTGCTTGACATAGCATTTTGTTTTGTTTTTTGGTATCCTCCAAATATTTTAAATCTTCTGATAATATAAATAACTGTAGATTGTGCCTTGATGCATGCTCAGTCATCCAGGTAAGTAAATCCCAAAAGGTTGATGTTCATCTGGACGTAGCGTTGTTGGGAGAAATGTGCAAGTGACTTCTGCAGTCTCAGCTGACTTCAGAAGTCACTTGAATGAGTGACGAAACGTTTGTCCCAATGACAACGCTACATCCAGATGAACAGAATCAACCTTTTGGGAACTGTAGATGGTCTTCATCTTCCAGTTTTTCCCTTTAGGTGTCGCCGCCATAGATCATCTCCCTCCATCTCACCCTAACGCCTGCATCCTCCTAAGACAACCCAACCGCCTGCATGTCTTGTCAATAGATTTCCTTCTTTCATCCTGGCTGGGAGCTTCATATTCACTATCCTTTCTCCAATATATCACACACAATATGTCTATCATATCAGCCAGCTCTCTCCCTTTCTCCTAATCCCTACATTTAAAGTCCCTACTCACCACCTCCACACTCCCGCCTTTCTGTCTCCCCCTGCTGCCTCCTAACAAGCCTTCACTCTCTCGTCTTCCTTTGTCTTCGGCCATCAGTAGCTCAGTTTCCACAGGCACCCCGTTAGCCAACAGCACCGGAGGGGGTTGTTGTTTAAACTGGACCCCAACTGATCCGGCACGGAAATCTTGTTCTTTTTGATCCACATGTTTGATTTAGCAAAGACTACCAAAAATGCTCTTCCTGATTCAATCCTCCCCATTTATCCAGGCTATGTACCGGCGCTAGGAGTACCCCCGGTGTCCCAAATTCTTTGCAATTCTGTCTCAAGAAAAATTATTCCAAATTCTGAAAATTCTCTATATTTTCAATTTAATATATGAGTTTAAATCATTTTAAAATCTGATATTGTCACAATTTTATGCTTTTATCCACTTTTCCAACAACAGCAGAAAATTACTGAAACTTTTCATTTTACTACTTACAGGGTGTCACATTTATTGGAATCAAGAATTGAAGTAGATCCAAAGGTAGACTAAAGTTCTTCTGCTTACTGTGTTTGTTTTATTGCTGTAATGTTTTTTTTTTCTTTTTAACCTTTTTATATTTTTACCCTGAAAATGATTTTCCCTTTACTTTAGTCACAGTTTCACTGTAATTGCTGCTCTTTTCTTGCTTAATCAGAGTTAAAAGGGTACCAACCTGATTTGGGATCATAGATTTATATTGAAAAATTGGATGATGGATAAAGTTCACACTGATAATGCTTCACCATATGCATAATACAGTCAGAGTGCAGTCGGTGCTCTACGGGGCTGTCCACGGTCACCTGGTGATTCTTTCACCCGCGCCCCCACTTAAACCAAGAGACACAGTGTGGTACGAAAGATAGTGGATTTTATTTGTACTTCTTTATTTGTTACAGTGGAGATACAGACACAGTCACAACAGCAGGAGTGGAAACAGCAGTGAGGGTGGGGGGAAAGAAAAATCAAAAACCAAGCTGTTTTGCTTTTGTTTAGCCTTTTTATGCCACCCACCCAACCACCATCTTTCACCATCTCGTTCTCTATTTACAAGATTTTTAAAATCGTGCTTTCCTCTTATTACTGTAACCTTTCCTTTTGTACCTGTGTTTAAGAGAGTGACGAAACAAAAGAGAGGGGTAGGCAAACTATTATAGGGCAGTACTCCCACTCTTTTACTGTGCACTCCTGTCCGGTACAAACAGAAGGAGGGATCCATTAAACACTCTGTGCCCAGTTGAGACTAACAGACCGCCAGGGCCAGACTGCTCGCCTGTTTCAAGCAAGCGACTGTGCATGCACCACAGCACCCATGAGACGTTTTGACCAACCACACTGAACTGTTTATGCACCTTTATGTAGGTATGATGCATGCATTGTCGGCCCCAACACAGGAGGACAGAATGAGTCATGGGCGAGGAGGGGAGGGAAAAGATGGAGGAAGAAGAGGCAGGGACAGAGATAGAAAGAGCGTTTCAGTGTCACAAGATTATTTTTTATTGAAAATAATCCCATGTTCCCCTGTTGGTACTCACACACAAACACCCCCACAGCCTCCCGTCCTCTCACTGAACATCTCGTTAGCGGAGACAAGTCTTTTCGTAAGAAGAAAGAGCCGACCTGGGCGCAAGTGTGTGCGAGGAAGATGTTTCATTGGTGGAGAGGAGAAAGAATTCAGGGTATGGACAAGTGTGGGTTTCAACAGAGGTAGAGATCTAGAGGATTTATTCCTCCTTGTCCTCTCCGTGTGTGATGACGTAGCAGATGTTCTTGTAGTCAACGTTGCCAGCCACATCAGGGGGGAAGGCAGCCCAGAGGTTCTTCATCTGCAGATGAAGGGAAAATGAAGAAATGCGTTACAGCATTGCAAAAAACAAAGGGCCAAATAATGCTGTGAGGATACGAACAAAGTCCAATCAGCTCACCTCCTCAGCGGTGAACCTGTCGCACTGGGTGGTCAAGAGCTCCTCGAGGCTGGAGAGGAAAAACACAGGAAATTTAGGATTAAGATGAAAGATTACACCAGGAAGAGATTAGAGTGTAGTGATGGAAGATCAACACAAAGAAGCTTACAATTCCTTTTTGATGGAGCCTGTGCCCTCGGGGTCCAGGACCTTGAAAGAGCTCAGGATAACGTCCTCGGGATCAGCACCTATGGAAACAAAAACAGAGAAAAAAATAATAATTCAGGATTATGTTAAGCACATAACATTAATTGTTTAGATAAATAAGAATCACCACCTTACAGCGTCAAGTATTTTATCAAATAGTCACGTGGAATACAAAGGACAGTTAACGTGTGCCAACACACCCTTCAGCTTCTCGCCGAACATGGTCAGGAACACGGTGAAGTTGATGGGGCCGCTGGCCTCCTTCACCATGGCCTCCAGCTCCTCGTTCTTCACATTCAGCTGACCCATGGTGGCCAGCACGTCCCTGAGGTCGTCCTTGCTGATGATGCCATCTCTGTTCTGGTCGATGATTGTGAAGGCCTGCCGCAGACCGGGAAATAGGTCAAAGACTAGATCAGGATTCTGCCAAACTTCAGCTAAAATAACACTTAATTACAATTGGTGAAAACTGAGATTCTCACATTTCTCACAAGTCCTTAGTATCCAGCTTGTTTTTCATGATTATTTGTACGAGGCTTTCT
Organism: Hemichromis elongatus; assembly: GCA_015108515.1. NCBI lineage: Eukaryota > Metazoa > Chordata > Actinopteri > Cichliformes > Cichlidae > Hemichromis > Hemichromis elongatus. Next base: position 25,603 of record VUQR01005927.1, read on the forward strand.
TCCAAAGTAAATGTGTAAATGTGGAGCCGTTAGCTCCTTCTCTTTACACATAGGAGGGCGTATCACCCAATGAAACCAAAGATGGCATTGCAAACCTTTCGGGACTTGGCAGCTGGTCAGCCACTTGTCTTTCTAAGGTGTTAAAATGGCTTGGGAATGTGAGACAAGCCCCTTGCGACATTTAAGGAGAAGGTATTGATTGCAGCTGTCATCCTTTTGCCTTGTGACTAAATCTTATGACCATGTCACCAATGTTCTCTCTGCTTCTGAGGCCTCTTAAGGGCCTGCCAAGCTACTGTTGACATTGTATTGTCTTTCATTTAGCTCATTGTACTGAAGCAAACCTCCTGATTTCTCTAATCTACTGATAACGACACTATTTACCTTGTTGATCACAGTGCTAAAACCCCCAAATTCCTTCAGTTTCAACCCTGAACTCCTCTTTCCCTGTGGACCAGCTGTTGGGCCACATTCCAGTGGAGTCACACAGCGAGTGTCTCCAAGGAGGATTCCTAAGCTAGCATAGAGCAGAGGTAACTGCTGTCAACGGGAGAGCTCAAATTTACTGTCCCGCCATGCTGATGAAGGCATTTTTTTTGCTGTTGTGCAGCCAAAGTGACGAGATCTATATCTTCTGATAGCGCTCTCAAGTTACGCTCAAGGTCGTTTCATAGAGTGTTCAGTTACATCACCACCCTAGAAGTTACTGATTGAAAGCTTGAGGTGTGATGAGGAAAAGGTTACCTCCTTGTACTCCTGGATCTGGCTCTGCTCGAACATGGAGAATACGTTGGAGGATCCACCCTCACCCTGCTGCTGCCTCCTCTTGGCTTTCTTGGGTGCCTGTGATATGACGTAAGATGTAAGAAAATCCATACATACAGGACATGAACTAAAGAAGCAGGTCCTCGTTACCTCTTAAAATCACATGTGAAAAAAAATCAATCAAATCAAATTTATTCCTGAATAATTTAGCTAGGATTGGCCATTCTGCTGATTGAATCTCTCTTTAGGGTAATGAACAAATTTTTCTCCCTCTTAAAAAACTTTAAACTTTGAAACTATTAACCAATTTAGGATAAAACACTATGTAATGTGTTGAGGACTATAATAATAAGAAAAAGGTCCCCAAACAGCGTTTAATTAAGGTTTATGTTCGCCAAACTTTAGCTTAAGCCAGCAGATAACACTAACACTGGGTCTAAATCCAAAAAACTGGGACTCCTTCAAGTTTACTTCATGGGATGTTGGTAATCCAGACATCAAATATCTTAACGATACGCCCATCTCATCATTTTAATGTAGAGAAGATCCTAAAAAACTTTTTTTTAAACCCAAGGAAGTGGCCACACTCACCATCTCTCAAGTTTGTGAGGTTGTTGTTGGTCAAGAAGAGAAGCCTACGCCAAGCCGATGTGACTGACATGTAGGTATTGGATGCCTGGGGCCTTATATACCAACCCATAAGGGGCTAACTTTAGCCACACCATCAGGTTTGGCAGGAAAACAGAGCTGGGGTAAAGTAAGAGAAAGAGGGAGGAGCGAGGAGGTGGCTGGGGGGGGGATCAGTTTACTGATGATCCAAAATAAGCCGCAGAAGTCTTGGAATGAGGTGAATTCAATGCCAACAGTGACTTTGGTGTCATCTGTGGACTAATATGGACAGAGGGGACACGCAGAGGGACGACTGAAACGTCCCCATTTAACTTACTGAGTCTTTGTCGTGGCTATTTGTGTCAACTTTCTATATCCATTGTGAGACTTCAAAGCCCAGTGCATGGTGGCAAAGTGTTGCTGCTTTACTGCCTTAATACAGACACAGATGGGACAGTTACCCTGCACTCAGCACGGCCCGCTGCCTTCTAATAATTAATACTCCGGTGCTGCTCAATATCTCAGCTAACATTTCCGGAAATCATCACCTGTCTAAATGATAGGTTTGATCTGAGGTTCGTGGCCATGGCCAGATCATTAGTGGACATCAGGCTGTATAAACAGTTGTGAAACCTGAAAACAGTTGGCTGATTGACATTGGTCCAGGTCCAGCAATGACACACGACCACTGGGTCTCTGGAAAAAGTGACTGCGCATCAATGAGAAATTCAAACAGTCCTTTTAATACGGCCTCAAGTAGCTGGAAATGCTCAGTGGAAAGAATAACATTCAAAGTGTGACTGGGAGGGGAACAAAATAGATCACAGAGGCCAGCTTTACAGGGGACTAAAGATATAAAACAGGTGCTCACACCCAGCGTAGTGAACCGTTTTCTCTATTTTACTGATTCAAATGTAAGAAGGGAACTGACCAGCTTTGCCACCATGAGTGCACTAATTTGGGTTCCTCCTTGACGTTCCCAGTATGGTTGCTTTAGGATAGGAGGACAGTGATCCACCCACTAAACCCCATATATGAGCTGCATTGGCTGGCCATCAATCACACAACTGTACAGCTTAGGTATGTATGTATTGGCATTCAGCGCTGGCGTGAAGCAATCCTGAGTCTTAGCTGGCTCGTGGGCGTAGCGTTTCATGTGGCAAAATATGACCTCAATTTTCTGAAATGTTTTGTAATGATGGAAAACGAAGCACCCGATTCGCAAGGAGGAAGCAAAAAATGTGTTGCATGTAAAGCCAATAAGCAGCCAGCTCAGCTGTAGGCTCGAAAAGAGAAGCGATGCAGACACAGAAGGAGAAAGACCAAGCAAAGACTATGAAAACAAGACAGCTGTACAGACTGAAATAGCCTGCTACCCTCCTGCCATTCTGTTTCTCAGCCATTTTGACCCCCTTCTAAATTTTAGCAGACTTCACCCTTCTTGGTCTGCGTTGCCCCCCCCCGCCCAGCCAACTGTCAGTCCTTTTTTACCCTGTCACTGGTCAACTGGTTTAAATCTGTGAGGCAAAATGGACTCAATAGGTCACCAATAATAATAGAGCCCACCATAAATTTTAAGTGTTTCCTCGATCAGACAATTCGTGATTTAATATGGAAATATGGCCAACTACTGATTAACTCAAGCCTTTTTAATGGCTGGCAAATTTATTTCTTATAAACACGCCAGGTATTATCAGCTCTGAAGTAATGAAGCTGTTATTAATAAGCAAATTTTATATCCCCGTTTCACAGTTTCTCTGTCCTCGTGAAAGATGAAATTTGTGCGACATCTTAAGACAGACGCAGCGGTGTCAAACATAAGGCCAGGAGATGAAAAAGGCCCGTCAAAGACTCAAATTTGGCCCATTGGAAAGCTTTGAAAATTAGCAGAAAATTTTTGTCTAGTTAACAAGCTACTAGAACTTTTCAATTCAAGTCAATTTTATTTATATAGCACCAGATCACAACAGTCGCCTCAAGGCACTTTATATTGTACAATAGTACATACAGAGAAAACCCAACAATCATATGCCCCCTATGAGCAAGCACTTTGGCGACAGTGGGAAGGAAAAACTGCCTTTTAACAGGAAGAAACCTCCAATAGAACCAGGCTCAGGGAGGGGCGGCCATCTGCTGCGACCGGTTGGGGTCGCAGCAGATGGCCGCACTGTGGCTCACATTTATTTCTTACAGTTAAATCCCAAAGAGTCGTGCTGACACATTTCTTTCATTTTCCACTGCAGCATTTTTTTTTTTTAAGTAAATGTGTGGTTAAAACATCTGTTAATTGACAGAAAGGACAGTTTTACTGATCCAGCCTGCTTAAGATCAAAATTGGGTGTATGTGACCCACAGTGTAACACAGACTTGACATCCCTGTCTTAACAGAAAGCTATTCACCTAAACTGGTTAGTCATAATATGACCAGTATAGGGACAGCAGACTAGCTGGAGGAGATTGAGGTCATATGTCAGGTGTGTGACTTTATAAAAATGTCACATTAGGAAATAACTTTATTGTGGTGAAGAACAAAAGTTCATAAAACAGTCGGTCATAGATCATTTATTGACAAATCTATGAAAATGTAAGTTAAAAAGAAACAGCATATTTCTAGAAGAAAACAAATATAACTATATCAACTATATATTACCGATACATTTCAAATCTAGAGTATGTATGCATGATATGTACGATATAACGTCTCTATAAATTAAAGGTTAGAAACAAAGTAAACTCTGCATTTATCATCCAAAATCTATTAAATTTTCTTCCTGAACATTCGCACCGCCATGTCCTTTCTTTGACCACAGGGCAATCAGTTCCTTTACTTCCTTTCCATAATCTTCATGCAGCTGGTTAAAGTCATACTCCCCAATGGTATGAAATGGATCAAACATTGGCACCGCGTTGGCATTCTTCTTCGGGCGCAGTTTGGGCGATTTCTTACTAGCCGTCTTGGATGAAACGGTAAGAGCTTGTAGGTTCGGACAGGAATTTTGGCAGGGTGCTGTTCCCAGTGCAGATGAGGCGCAGGCGTTCACAAAGACGGCAGAAGGCTGGACGGTGTTGAAATTTGGCATGACGAAAGGTTTGCTTGGTTGACTGGAGAGTGCACCCAATGCATCTGAAGAAAAAAAACCCAGTGAAATATAGAAGTCAGCATGTGCATTAAGTGAACGCACATGAACAGAAAGACAAAATCTGCTCACGCTGCAGGTGTACAGCAGAGGTTCATTCACTTTCTTAATGTTGCTTTGATCTCAACTTTCTTAACCTTTAACTCTACAATCAGTGGGTGATCTCTTCAGGCTGTGGGCTCTGGAACACTCTCTTCCTGATCACTGATCACTATATGCTCACAAAAAAGTACACAAAATAAAGAACTGTGTCGTACATGCTAAGCAGACAGGTGCTAACCCAAGTTTTTTTCTGTCACCTTTTCTACATAAAAGATAAAAATAATGCTGCTTTAGGCTTAAACTGTAAGAAATAAATGTGTAAAATTAGCTCTGACTGTCCTGTAATTATAAAATGGAAATTTGGAGGAAATAACAGAATGTCTTTTTTTTTCTTTTTACTGTGAACCTGCTGTAGAAATGACAAAGTTCCAGTTGTGTATCTATTTCTTATTGGCATTGGTGTTATAAGAATGACCATGGGGGAGGTATGTATCAGTTGGAAAAGTACAGTTAAAAATACAGTTAAAAGTCCAGATTAGAGTCTTTGCGGGCCAATTCTGGCCCCCAAGCCTTATGTTTGACATCCCTGTACTGAAGCTTTAGTTTGTTTGTTTTTCTGAAACCTCTTTAACTCGATCTTTGTGCCTCTCTGCACTGCTTAATGTGCTCCTAAATTACATAAACTGACCTGAGTTTTATAATGAGGCTCAGATTTGACCTTTTAAAAACCAAGAGTTTCCTGTGAGCGGCCAAAATGATATTTACATACAAGGATTGTTGTTTTTTGACACAATAAGACTCAGACACAGGCCACGCTTTGAAAGCATGCGAAAACGATGGTAAAAGAATTGGTCTGGTTGTCTTGGCCTGCTTTACTACCTTAACTCTTGTGTTTTTAATTTATTTTAGTTTCAGTTGCTGGATATGTTTAGTTTTGTTTTCTTTTTATTAATTTCAGTGTTAGTTTTAGTCTTTTTGAATAATGGTGTAAGAAGGGCACACGTCAGCGGTGAGATTTACTTTACTAGTTTACTACAGGTATTACAAAGAAACCCATCAAATTTCACAGTGGTACTATGACACAGAAACTCTGGATACTTCCTCTATGTTGTAATTTTAGTTCACAAAATCATTTCAGTTAGTTATATTGCTTTTCAAAATTCTAGTTTTCATTTTTATTTTAGTTCTGTACCTCACACACACACACACACACACACACACATAACATTGTGTTAGTGCCAACTCAGGGTTCAGTATTTTGCCCATGGATCCTTCAGTGTCCTGCTCTAGGACCAAACATTAGTCCAATACACTTTCTGCTTTGCCTGAGCTTTACGCTCACACCTCATGGTCAGGACAGCAGGTCCATAAATGACTGATATTAACTTAATTACCACTTAAGTTAATTACTACCTAATCAGTAGGGATGGGTATCGAAAACCGGTTCTTGTTGAGAACCGGTTCCCACTGTTTCAATTCCTTGGAATCGTTTGCCATTTTTACAAACGATTTCCTTATCGATTCCCGTAGCCTCGAATAACGTCACCACGTTGCGTAGCGTCTTTTAGCCGGTAGGAAACATGGCGCCTAAGTGGCACAAACGCTCAAAAGTTTGGTTACAGTTTATGAAAAAGGATGAAAACAGGGCAACGTGCAATACTTGCAAAGTAGAGATTTCATCAAAGGGAGGAAACACTACGAATATGCAAAAGTAATTGCTCGAAAAACGCGACTGCTTTAAATGAATGTCGTGTTTTTGATCTGCTCCGGAATAGCGAAGCTCAACCCAGCAGCAGAGGTAGCGTTTGCACGTCCTCTCCCGTTAATACTGCAGGTAACTATTCAACTAGCATTGCACATTATGTTAGCGCGATTTGCCTTATTACAAAAGCTGCTATTACTGTGCGTTGCATTTAGATGACCATCACGAGAGAGACAGACCGTCTGTCTGGCTCAGATGCTGGCAGTTCTCCCTGCAGTCTGCGGGTGGCTTCTCCTTTCACAGGGCAGGGAAAAGTATCACGTATCCTTCCTGAAAAAGCAGATATGCTTATATTTCTGCAAAATAATTTTTAATTCTCCATAGTTGATGGATGCAGAATTGCACAGTGCACAGTTCCACTGGACTTGAGTTGATTGTATTTGTTGCTGGCTGATATAGTTTTATTTTTGAGTGCCCAGCTCATATATACTTTTAAAAAGGAGAGTGTAAATGTTATTGGACATTCTTGTGTAATTGCCACTG
>VUQR01005928.1:2338-12392 GCA_015108515.1 Hemichromis elongatus
AAATTTTACAGGAAAAAAAGCAAAAAAAAAAAAAAAAAAAAAAATCATCCATCACAGATGAAAAGATACAGGGTGAGAAGTATGGACTGGTGTTGTGCAGTAAATGAATTGTGCACTTCAGCTCTTAGTTACAACCTCACGATCCCAGTATAACTGCTGCATTCGTCGCTTTGCACGCTCATATCATCATCATCATCATCATCACAGAGCCAGTTTTATTTATGCTCACTGTTAAAGCGCAGGTAGCGTGTGCAGTATTCTGCTGAAGCTTAGGTGTCACCACATCAGTGCTGATAAAGGAAAGAAGCAAAACAGAAAGCAAAGACGCTGCTGTGTGTCCGTCTAATATCCGCGACAGCGGCACAACATGCCAGATTAGAAAAATCGCAAGTTGCCACTGTGCAATCTACCATAGATGGCAAGTGTAACAGAGCCATCACTCATCTCTGCAGCTCTGGAGTAACCCAGAGATTTTTTACACTGCCCCTATCTGACAACAAACACTCTGCAGGTGGATGGGCGTCTGTACCCATCAAAGGAGTGCCAACGTACTACTACCGCTGGACCATAACTCCCACATCAGTGATCCTGCTGACTCTTCAGTCTTTAGCCCGTTTAGCTGTTTAGACTGTGATCGATAAACAGGTTTTTTTTTTCAACAAAGTGGATTATTTATCAGAAGTTTGGTCACTCATAAACCTGCCACAGTTCACTATTTATCTGCATTGTTATTAAATCTCTAGGGACAATTTGACATTTGACAAAAATATACAAATATACAGAAAAGAAAGCTACATGAATGAAACGTTTTTTTCCATGTTAATCAATATGTTTGGAAATTTTAGAGTAAACGTAGTGAAAATCTTGAACTTTTATCTGGTTTTTGCCATGCTACATCACATTTTAAGCAGAATTATTCAAATATGCGACTAACTAAATGCTGCAAATTTGACTGGAAGCGATCTCTAAATAAGGTTTACTCACCGGTGCACAAACAGAGAAAGTTTTTGCTGGTCTTGGGACAAATATCCGAAAAAAGCTGAAAGACGATACGCCCAACTACAAGACACAAAAGGGGGAAAGAAGAATCACTAAAAGTAAAATAAATCGCATATCAAAAAAGTAAACAACCGGAAACAACCTTTAATAGTTCAGAGCAACAATTGAGATTTAAAATAATTTAGCCTAAGTGTTACTGCACACAAGGACCCTGAGGTGACTCTTGAGACATTACAGAAACTTCTCTGTAGCTAATGGCAAGTCTGATACTACTCCCCAGTGTGAGGGACAGCTGTGGAAGAACAGCATCAGTTACATTTTTCAGGATAAGGTCACTAAACAGCTGGTCCATATATCCATTCCTATCAGCTATCAGGGGTTATTTACAAATATAACACAGCCACAGTCTACCAAGTTTATTCACCACTGAGTGAGCCACTTTCATTTTGTAGATGAATATCAATGAAAAGCTTGAAAGACAAAAACAAACTCTATACATAACATGAATTTAAAAATCATTTTTTAAAATATCAGTTCAAAGTCTGGAAGTTAAGGTAGGCTGTTTACATGGCTAACAAACTATTCCCTCCACCTGTAAATTGATAAGGATTTCCCTTACTTGGCTCCCGGTTGAGCTCCACATCAAAGTAACACTGAGGGCGGTCTTTCACCCCCATTGTGATCAAAGTCCAGATGACCTAAAATGCAAAAACAAAACAAAAGAAGCTAAGCATAAAAAGCAATGCTGCTCCACTTTTTTTATACATAATTTTAAGCCCACAGTGAGACACAGCACGTTGGCAAGAGGCTCTATACAACAGAGAGACTAAATGACAGCAAAGGAGGAAGAAACAGAAAGGGGAGGAGAAAGCAATGGTGGGGGAGAGGGAGAGACGGAGAGAGCAGTCTGTGGGGAAATACACAGGCTATGCAAATCCGAGCAGAGCGCTCCACAGACTATGTATATTTATTGCACTATGACAAACACTGAAATGTCACCGCTCTGGCTGAGCCTGCTTTGTAACATTAATTACAGCTTTTAGTTTGAGCATGTTTGATTTATATATGGACAAAGACCCAGCAAGCACCATTAATAGAGCCCAATGTTTACCTTCAACATGTGACAAAATTACTCCAAAAAATCTGTTCAAAACCATGCACCAACTTGTTTAATGTCAGTGCTTTACTGCTGAGCCATGAGTTGGAAAACCTCAATGTTTTCAAGTCTAGCAATGCAATTTTAAACACAAGTACAGTACAAGGAAATGTTTGATCCATCTGGAATTTGTGTGGGTGAGCGGACTGAACTGCGGAACAGCTTTAGGAGTAATGAAAGTGCAACACAGTACGGAAAAAAAAAAAAATCACAGCAACTTCTCAGCAATGCGCATTTTTCTTCTTTTAATGTTCATGGTATGTGCTTGATATTTCTTTAAACTGTGCAGAGATTTATTTGAGGGTAAGGAGTTTGTGCAGCTGAACAAGCAGAACTAAAACATTACTGCACTTAACTTTACTTCAGGACAGTTCAAGCACCACACAAGCTTTCACTTGATGTAAACAATTACTGAACAATTACACTGCATTATAAAAGAGCAAGCTCTGAAACACAGTGATGTGGGAAAAATATTTGCCCCCCTTCCTGATGTCGTTTGCATATTTGTCACACTTTAATGTTTCAGGTTTGCATAACTTTTTGCCCTAATAAATGAAATCTACATTTTAAATCTGTAATTTGCATTTACTTGGGTTTTTTCTGTCTAATATTAACACTTATTTTCGATGGTCTAAAACATGCAAGTGTTACAAATATGCAAAAGAATGAAAGGAGAGGTGAAGGGTGTAGACCGCTACAGACAAAACTTAGCATCTGCTAAAGGACAAATAGAGTAAAGAATAAAACTGTGATTCGTGCAGTGTTTTGTGTTATTAGCTCTCCTGTAACTTTAGCTTTCCCACAGAACACAAGAAGAGAAGGCAGCTTGGTGTTAAGTTTTTTGGAGAGTTTTGTGCAGTTACTGCACAGGAGGAAGTAAATCAAGGTGTCAAGATGACAATACTGAATCTATACATAGCTGCCTAAGAGGCCTTCCTCTTCAGATAAGCAGAGCTGCATTGCATTCACAGCAGAACTCGTGTCATATTACTAACCTTGACTATGTTTGGTTAACGAGGAACAGTTAGATCATGGCTGCTACGAATAGAAAACAATAACCAACTTCTGGAGAAGTCCCTCCTCCACTGAGCTCTTTAGATATTTACCTTGCATGTCATGTACCCACAGTAACCACTAAAGCGGACTAATTAAATAAATTAAAACAATGCTGGAAATCCACACTGGTCACAAAGTCGACATTTATGAAACCGAGAATGTCCGCTTGCATTTCTTGTATAATGTTAGCAGCCAGCACGTCACGTCTCATAGCTCGGTTTTATCTGAAAACGAGCTAAGGTTACTGTGGGTTTAAGCCATGCTGCGAGTATTAAAACTGTGTGAAATCTCCCTAGGCTACAACGACAACACTGTTCACACAAATGTTAGGCGCTTTTCCAAAGCGGTGGAGCTAACAGCTAGAAGCTGGCTAAAGTTAGCTAAGCAGCTTACGTAAAAAAAAAAAAAATCACTCGTTTGCAGAGACTGTTAGCATTTATTTCAACGCTGAAAATCCTACCAAAGGTTATCTAAAGCTGTGATTTATGCAACTTACCTCTGTACAGTAGCTAGCCAAGAACCAGCTAGTCACTGACGGTCGCCAATTAGCATGTGAGTTTCCTTTTTTAAGTGACGAGTGCTGATCAGAAAGCCGACCGGTGGGTGGGCGGTTGGTTAAGTAGTTTTGTCCCTTTCGGCATCCCGTAGAAGATTTGTTGTGGTTTTGTTGTAACAGGAAGCACATTTGAAGTTAGCTCGCCGGACTAATTTTGATTTAAGGTCTTACTTTGCTATTATAAGTCGTTATTAAGGACGGCTCTCCTTATCGATCCTTGATTGCTTTTGCATCTTGAAGCTGGGGCGGCTTTCCTGTCTGCTTATGACGTGTTTTTGTTTGTCTTAAGATGCATTAGTCAGCTAAACTACAATAGCTTAGGGACAAGGTGCAGCATGAAACCCATGATAATGAGGTAAGCTGCAACGAGATATTGTCACGAGTGTTTAAATTGTCTGAGACTTATAAGGTCAAAGATTTCTACGTGTTTTTTAAGTGAGGAAAGCGAACAGACTACAGAGATTTTAAACCTACGCAGTTTCCCTGTTCAGTTACCATCTGTTCACACCAACTGAAACTAATGCAGTCTGAAACTGAAGGTTATTTATTTATTTATTTTAAGGAGAATTGATAAAATAAATATCACATTTTACGTAGACAAATACTGTTACCATTGGTGATGGAGAGATTGACAGGTGAGGTCAGACAAGAGTCTCTGTGGTAAATGATGTTGGCAGACAGCGTTGTGATTTGGAGTAGAGAGCAAGTGGGAGAGAACCTGAAAGGGTTCAGTTATAGTCTGGAGAAAAAGGGAATAAAAGGGACAGGAAAGGTGATAAAGGTGGATAGGTTCACATACTTGGGTTCAGCCATCCAAAACAACAGACAGAGGTGAAGAAGAGAATGCAGGTAGGGTGGAGTGTTACGAGTGTCAGGTCCGATTATTGACAGAAGGATACAAGCAAGAGTGAAAGGGAAGTTTTACTAGATGCCTTACAAGTTAGACCTGCTTTCATTTATGGTTTGGAGACAGTGGCACTCACAAAATAAAAAAAAAAACCCCAAAAACTGGAGGTACAGCTGGAGGTGGCCGAGGTGAAGATGTTAAGATTTTTTATTGGGACTGAGCCGGATGGACAGGATTATAAACGAGTACACCAGACAGTTCAAGTTTAGAATTAGAGCGTTAGAGAGGCAAAGCTGAAATGCTTTGGATATATGAAAAGGAGGAGTAGTGGATGGATACAGAGATGCCAGGCAGTAGGAAAAGAGGAAGAACATAGAGGAGCTTTGTTGATGTATAGTGAAAGAGGACATGCAGAGGGTTGGTGTGCCAGGGGAGAGTTCTGAGGATAAGGTCAGATGATGTACTGTGGTGACCCCATTGGAGTAGAAGGGAGCAGCTGAAAGAAGAAGAAGAAAAAATATTGTGACCAAAATAACTCAAAATATTCCACATGGAAGTTTTTTTATTCTAACAGAATAATAAACAATAACACCAAATTTCATAAGAATGGAAAACATAGTGTAAAAATATAGAATATTAAATATGAGTGTAAGATTAAATGCTCAGTTTATTTTATATGTGTTATTATCATGATGCCAGTAGTTTATATTTATGTATTAATGTAACAGTTATCATCAGCACTATATCCCCAACTTACATGTGCTCTTTTAAAAATCTGGTGCATTATATGTACATGTTCTTCTAAAATGGTATTGAAATCTAATTATTTTAATTTAATTGTTGGCGTAATTCATCAGTATTTCTGGCTTGGAAGATGTATGACTGAAATTTATTCGTGTGAGATACATTTCAGTATTTTCTATAGTTACCATGTAGTCTGCATTCATTTATGGAGACACGTAAGCATAACGCAGTACGAAACAGTATTAGTATCAGACTCTAATACTGACCTAGTCTAATCAATATGTGAACAGTAATCTGATCTTGCTTTGTGCTTCATGTAGGCAGTGTGTGCTTCATGGACCGAGTGGATAATGTCTGTGATCCTGTTTGCCTTTGTGGTTCGGGTCAGGGATGGACTCCCCCTGTCAGCCTCCACAGACTTTGAACACAACCGAGAGCTCCAGCAGAGAAAGCAGCAAATTAAAACCATCAGCAAGGCGTTGGCCCGCTTCCCCGACAGAGGGACCATTAAGGGCCAGGAGCTCAATATATAGTAAGGATGCAACAAACAAAAGGCAGCAGCAGCATCAGCAGACAGATTCATAAGAACACGTCTAACTGCAAAAATGCACAACACACAGCCTTAAAGCAAATCAGCACGTATTTAATTTTGTGGTACGGACTACATACGCAGTGTTGTCCATGTGAACAGAGGGGCATCCACGTCACGCTGCGTCAGGCTGTTTGTTTACTAAACACCTTTTCTCCTCTCACCTGTTCAGCTTCGTCTCTTCAGAGGGTGTATCCTACATGACTGTGTGTCACTGCAGCCTCCCTGTTGCTAAAGCCTTCTGCTTCCTGGAAGATCTGCGCTGGGAGTTCACAGCATGCTTCAAAAGCACTGTTGTTGCCTTGGCAGCCAGGCCATATCCATTTTTGGAATTTGGTGAGGGGAATGAAATGGCCTCACATAGATTTGATAGTGTCTTTTGGGATTGCTAAAGATTTTATCTTTTTCTTTTTTTTTGTTGCTAATTTAAGATGTTTTAAATGACAATTAAATAAACAAAATCTTCTAATTATCTCTGAATCTTGCTGCCAATTGACAGACAGCATTATTCAGAAGCTGAAGCAGCAGTACAACCACAGTGGTGGTCCGACCCTAGAGGTGACATTGTCAGAAGTCCAGGAGGAGCTGAGGATCCATCCACCTCAAGTAATAAACCTGGATGAGGTGGAGCTAACCAATGGCACTGCAAATGGGCACATGGAGCAGGGTCCTGGATCTGGTAAGGCTTAAATCATTTGCAACAGAGTACTCTGCTTCCTGCCTTTGACATCTAGTATGAATTCTTTGTAATGCTGGAATGACTACATTTTCTTGCTTTTCATTATGTTTTCTTGTTTTGAATTCTTTATATTGTTACTTTCTTTTGTTAACAGGTCAAAATCAGAGACTGGAACCAGTGACGGCCCCGGGCATCCTCTCACTCGTCCTCAATATCATGTGTGCATCTTTGAATGTTATCCGTGGGGTTCACCTCATGGAGTACACGTTCCAGGTACAATTAGTGCTGGTATCTGATTACCTTCATTTCCAATATTATTATTGTTGCTGTTTACTTGGGAAGTCTAAATGATGTGAAAAATAATCATAAGCTGTAACTTCCTCTCTTGCATAGCATTCCAGTTTGCTTGTTTAAGTTGGGATATTTGGAAATAGCCTTGCATAAGCTAATTTTAATTACAGATAAGGTAAGCTGGCTGAACTGACCGCCGTGCATTAGCATTTTACTGTGAAAGCTGAGTTGTTATCATGAGGTGCACACAAATTGGGGGAATTAATCAGAAATAAATGCAGTAAGCTGACTGAGACCTGAATTACAAATCAACTTTTTTACAAGTTTATTTATCTTTTTTCCTTTTCGCAGGATGATTATGAAAGCATTTGGAATGTCGTGGCATTTCTCCTGGCGTTTGCTTGCTGTGTTTTTCAGGTAAATAGTAGTTCACATAGTAGCTTGACTCTTAATTGCAAACAAACATAAGCTCCCGTCAATCGTTCTGTGACGCTTCTCCATGTGAATCGCTCCGTAGTGCCACCTCTATCTTTTCCACTCCACTCTGAAGAAACTGAAGTGCTTCACTCTGCTAAGTGTGATCGTCCTATGCAACTTCCACCTGCTCGGCTTGAGAAATCCGTGGCAGCTCCTCTTCCACGTTTCCGTTGCCTCCTTGTCCACCGTGCTCATCCTGACTCGCAAAGTCCAAGACAGAACCGGTGACTGTGGCGTCTGAGGGGCGCAGGACAGCTAAGCTTGTTGTACCGGTGCAGGTGAGAAAAATTGGGGACGGAATCGATTCAATCCACGAGAGTAACGAAGATGTTTTATGGATTTTTAACAGGAGATAGAAATAAAGGACAATAACAGGCTCATATGTTCTCATGTGCATTATGTATTTGCACTTTGTGTAGATTTGTGTACAAAGAGAATACAGACAAATGCAGTGATTTTTTTTTTTTTGGATTCCTTAAATGCTCAGATTAACCTCAAACCAGGAAAAAATGCACATGAAGAACAAAACTGATGAGTCCCAGTCAAGCCCAACGTTTAGGAAAAGTTTTTAAAGAAGATGGAAGAGTTTTTTTTTCAGTCAAGGTTGCTGACCAAAGTTTTCCTGTTATGTTGGATTTATAATTGAATGCATTTGTTTTCACACCCAACTCGGTTTTTCTGCTATCACAGAGCACTGATTAGCTTTTCATAATCATTTAAACCACTCAGTGACATCAAATTAAAATCGATTTCAGTTGTACTTTTCCCAGAAAATAAGAAAGTCCGTCCTGCACTGGTAGACGTATGATACCTAAATTATTTAATGTAGCTTAACTGAATTACTCTATAGCCTAAAAAAGAAAAAAAATCAACTATGTAAATATAAAGCTATGTTTGTTTTACTTCTTTCTTTGTGGCAGTGCAAATATGCTTTATGGGTTTGGTTTATTTTATATATTTTATAGCCAGCTCTCAGCATCTCGTTGCAAAGGTTCACATTTAAGGGCTCCGTTATTTTATTACTGCACTGAAAGGGAACATGTTAATCATATGTTCAGCTGTGGTTTGACGTTGAGGTGTTTTTTGTGTGTATTTTTTTAACAACTACTAATTTTAGACACCTCGTTAGAAGAAAGTCGTTTGACCTCATCTGCAAAATTTAGGTGCATCTTTTCTGCTGGTCTTTGCATTGGGCTAATGTCAACATGCTTGTTTTATTAAGCCACTGCTAAGGTTAGCTTTAGCTGTTCTTCCTGTGGCCTGTACTATGAAGAAAGTTCAACATACCCGGGGTGTCTTTATGTTACCTGGATTCACTTACTCTAACGCTGGCAGTCAGTCACATGAAGCTGGTTATTGACTCCCTGAAGTTAACCCAGAGTCTCCTTTGGACATTCAAGTGAAAGGTGTGGTGTTGGCAGTATCTGACCAATCACAAACGGGGATAGCTGCTGGCAGTAGAGCAGCTGATTTTACAAAGGAAGATAAAACAATACTATGGGAGAAACATGAAAAGGTTAAACATATAAAAGAGGCCGAAAGCAACACACCTGAAACAGACAAAGGAGCAGTAGGAGTGTCTGCAACAGGAAGAGCGCTTTAGTAGTTTGGTATTAGAAACACTACTGTGATAATAACGCTTAACCCGTTTGAAGGCAGGAAAGAAAGATAGACAAGACAGTGATCAGTAACACAACTTTGTCATTAAGACATCAGAGAATCTGATAGATTATAATTGAGTGTTTTGTGAAATTAATGTTTAAAAACCTATATTTAACTTTTCTTCCTTCAGCTGCAGCCTTGTTGGTGTCAACTTGAGCTTTGTCTAAGTGCAATTTTAATATAAGGTCAGTAGTTACTGTTTTAGGATAAATTATTAATGCTTATAGAACAAAAGCATTGTTTTAAAAATGTTTGCGGCCAACGAGAACAAAGTCAGTGAATAAAGTTGCAGCTAAGAATCTATATTTATCATTGATGCTTGACAGGGAAACACAAAGACATTAGATGCTGATAAATAAAGCTTTTGACCCTCCCATTGTCTGTACACAGACATCTGGGGCATCTCCCATTAATGGTGATGCTTTCAGGTAATAAATTGATCAGGCACTGGTTTTTGTACCCGCTGATCTTTAATCAGGAACATAACCTGCTCTGGAGCAAATTATGTTTGACAGCACAGATAAGACCAAACCCAGGTTCATAGTACTGGCCTCAGGAGTCTGCTATCCATTCACAAAGACGTAAATAGAAGAAGCAAGCTCTTCTTATACAGATATAATTAAAATTCATAGACAAGAACATGAAAGGTTTGTTTTAACTACCTATAACAGGATATTAAACGGAATATTTTGTATTGAATGTACACTTTTCCAACAATAAGTAATCATTCTTCTCCTCTGTAATTCTTATTTTATGTTTCCACATATATGAAAGTATGAAAGCGTGTAAAAGCACTGATTATATTTGTTAGAAAAACTGCACTATTTGAATTTATGGAGACGGTTATGGAAACTGTCCCGTGAATATGTCCCTGTTTTCTGTTTACCTGTCGATTTGTTTAAAAAGCCTCTATTTCCTGGGTAAGAATAATTTTACAGTCAGTTTTTAATAGCTAAAAGTTGCACTCAGTGTCAAAGGAAGTAGATTGTTAGTTTTAT